>JAEANM010024602.1:0-11121 GCA_017656035.1 Myanophis thanlyinensis
CGTGTCGCCCTGCTCCGGGGGCAGACCTTGACGCAGCCAGAGGGGTGTGACGTCCCCTGTCATACCGCATTACGTCAAAGCCCTACCCCAAAATAAACCCTAGTTAGGCCCCGCCCACCATCTGGTTGTATGAGGTAGTGCGAGGCATAGGTGTAAAAATCAAACAAGGGGTGCAGGGTTGGGATCACATGCCCCACACCCATTTATTTTAGGACTGCCACAGCCAGACTTCTCACATCCTGACACCTGTTGTACAACTGCATGAGTTCTTCTACATCCATTTGTGGCCAAACATCACAAGGCTCATCAAACCAGTGGACCTACTCTCAGAAGGATGCTGTGAGGCTCATTGAGCCAGTGGTGCCACTCTCAGCAGGACACAGTGAGGCTCATCACATCAATTGACCCACTTTCAGAAGGATATCATGAGGCTCATTATACCAGTGGAGCTGCTTGTGTGTGAATCAGCATAACACACCATGCAGCATCCTGCTTTGAGCAGCTCCACTGGCATGACGAGCCTTGTATCATCCTCCCAAAAGCAGCTCCACCAGCATGATGAGCCTCAAGGCATCCTTCTGAGAGCAGCTCCACTGGAGTAACAGACCTAAGCTTCAATGTGCCAGCAGCAATAGAGCCATCAGGTAGGGAGGGAAGAGGTTAGAGTGCACTTAGAGTTTGTTGTGTTACAGCTGCAGGCAAGTAGTTGGTGGGACAGAGGGTGGAGTGAATGGTAGCAGTGCCCCTCTACTGGCCCCTGTGCTCACCACCTCCTGCACATCAAAAAAATAAGACCTCCCTGAAAATAAGCCAAATGCTTTTTGGGAGGCCCAACTGAAAATACGACTGGGTCTTATTTTGGGAAAAACATGGGTATCTAAAAGTTTCTTGATATGGTATTACAAGAATCAGTATTATTAGAAACAGGTAGGTTTCTTGAATGGTAGAACCAACATTTGGAACTGTATCAATGATTCAGAACTATTGAGGATGGAGTTTCAAAAATGTCACTCTTTTTTCTTTGGTAGAGTATGTTACCCTAAGTTTACAATCTTGGATTGTCAATATGTGTTTACTTTCTGTGTGTCAGCTGTCTCTCTGTCCACATAATGGAAAAAATATTATTCTGTGTGGTCAATTTTTAATGATGTGTTTAAAAATTGAGTTGAATGATTTCCTATGATAATGTAGCATAATATGTTTTTTCTTCTTTTTCTTTTTCTTTTTAATTTCTTTCATTTCATTTTTCCCTCATTTACCTATACTGTATAATTTTTTTAAGAAAATGGTATTAGCAAGCACAGTATAATTCTTGCCATCATATAATATTTAAAATCTCAGTTGCTACATACTGTTAACATCTAGTTAAATAGAAGGACAGAAATTCAGATTTGTCTGTTTCCTGATATAAGACACCATTCACATTAAAAAAAAATGTTTCATCGAAATGTTATCTGATACAACGAGGTTTCTTATTAAAGTAAGTTTCTTCAACAAATAAGTACCAAATATATAAACTTTTTGAAGAAGTTGGTGAAATATAAAGCTTAATCATGATGCGTGCTTTTTTTTTTAAAGAAAATTCTTAAACTGGATTCAACAGGCCTCAAGAGCAAAGGAAATTTTATCAAAGTGAAACATCTTTAAAATCTGGCCAACATCTATCTATCTATCTATCTATCTATCTATCTTTGATTTGATTTAGAAAAGCAATTTAAGCAATGGAAGTGATCTTAATAATTTTGCCAATGAGGATTTCTGATTTGCCTTGATGTTGTAGTTTAGGTAACTTGTTAGGTAAACTATGCTCAGGCAGTTGCTGAACTGAGATTTCTTCAGCATTTTCCACCTGGCACTAACAAAAGTGCTTCCAGGCTTAGAATACCTGCAAGCTGCCAGAATCATCCATTCCATTTCCCATCTCTGGAAGATGGTTAGAGATTCAGGCTGGATGGTTTTAGCATGTGCTATGATTGCAGATCATCAAAAGTAATCTAGCAATGGGATGGATAAACTATTTTACTCATCTTATCTATAAGGGGACGGTGAAAGACAAAATTCTCTTTGGGGAAGATCACATTTTAGATATTTTTGATGGGTTACTCACCCAGTTTTGGGCAGGGAGTCCTGGGGAAGCTCCAATCTACTTATAATACCTGGTTATTATAGGATTCTCAAACAATAATTTGACATAATTCTCATGGATAGAATGGAGACATTCAATTATGAATCTAGCATCTTTTTTTTGTAAGATATAGTAAATTGTTGCCTTCCCAGATTCCAATTCTTCCATTAAATTCCAAGGGTTGGAAATAATTTTTTCTCACTGAGTTTTTCACTTAAGGCAACCAAGAATGCTATAAAAAGATGTAACATAAAACAAAATCTCTTCACCATTTTTAGTAATATACTAAATGAAAAATACTAGCTAGTGAAAGGATTCACCAGTCTGAGAATAGAATATAAAAAGAGTTTTCTGCAATTCCGAGAAATTACAAGGCAGATCTTAACACTTTAACCTGATTTATTATTTCAATTTGGGTCCTGATCTTATTAGATTTAGACATATAGATGATAGGTAGATAAATACATTCTCATGTTGGCACACATAGATCTATATATAGGACAGCACCTATAACATTTACTAAGAAGTTCTGTTTAACTTAAGAGTGATAAGTACAACCCCTTGCAAACAGCCATTTTTCAAACAAATTTATCGAATAGCCTCTGTGGCTGTATCCAATGACATAATTCCATGAATGGAATATTTTTTCACTTGCTTGTTGCAATAATCTTTACTTCATGTACTTGTTGAACAAAGCCTTCCTTTTTGAAATTGAACAGTATTGCTTTGTATACCTCATGTATATTTTCAACCCAAATGAAATCTTAACATGTAGAATATTCAAGTAAATAAGACCTATAATGAAAACATAAATGCTGACACAATCTTAAAAATAATAACAGACTGAACATCTTCATGGTGTGTTATATGTTTTTCCATCTCTCACCAAGGCATTTAGATTAAGTGTTTTTAGAAATATAAATCAAAGGCAGTGCTATCATTACATTCTTCTTTGGCTGTAATTTATCCAGGGCCAAAACAAACATAACTAACACTGAAGTATTTAACACTAAGTTAACATTAAATGTTATAAAAAGTGACCTTTGATACTGTTGGATATGCAGAATATAAAGCAGACTTCATTTTTCATGCACATTTATTGAGAAAACAAGCTGTTAATCTGGATCAGCTGGGATAATCATCCAAACAATTTACATATGTGAATTTGTTTGATAGCACTTTGATAGCACTTCTCGCTGATTTAATTGCTTCTACCTGATGCACAGAACTTTCAGGACACAACAAAAAGAAATCAAACTATTGGCAGACTTTGTGAAGTTGTCCATTGAAAACCCTGAGCATACATACCAGTGTTGTGAATGTTTTGCAAATAATCTTAGGATCTCTGGAGGTAATTGCAAAAAAAAAAAAAAAAAAGCTAAATATTTAATGGGGTAATATGTAGTGGAGTGGTGTATCTGGATTCCCTTTACATTTGATTGGATTAAATTTTATGCAGATAGTATTGGACTGAGTTCATTGAGTGTTATTAGTGATTCATTGTGTAACCTATTTGCCTTTGCTTCATATATGAAACCATACACTATGCAGAAACCTGTCACAATTTTGCTGTTCTGAAACACCAACTAAGTCAACTGTTTTAAATGATAACTTTTTTTATGAAATGGTATGTGTATAAATAGATTGAAAAATCAAAATAAAATTAGCTGGGAATTACCTATACCTACATATATAAAATGGGATTTCATAATTTTCATGGAAGTGCAGCATATAATTGTGCCCTTTGCACCATGAATTATGCATTTCAGTAAAAGTTCCCTTTTTATCCCAGTGAGTCTATCAAAATGCAAATCTCACCAAATTATAGTGAGATTATAAGCATCAAGTTATGTACATAAAGTTAGTGGTATGGTCTGATTATTTCCTACAGAATTTTCCTCATAATATCCTAACAGAGAAATGAGACTGGTATGAGATATATAGGAAATAATAAATATCTGCCCATCGCAGGTCGTTGAGAAGGATTCAATGCATGGACAATAATGCCAAATCCAATCTAAATGTCTGATTGACTGTGCAACAAACCATAATATTTCTCACTTCACAAAACTAAATCTTAAGAACAAATGCTTACAAATCCAGAATTGAGAAGACAGACAGAAGAAAGAAGACAGACAAAAGAAGCTGAAGAAACAGTACACCTAGTTAGCTGCTGCAAGAAGATTGACTACAAAGACATGGCAAAGTAGCAACAATGGTACTTTGGAAGATCTTGAAGAGACACCATGTGCCTGCAAGTAAGAACTGGTAGGATTATAAAATAGAGAAAATAATAGAAAATTAAGAAGATAAATTGCTCTTTAGAATTTGAACATCCAACACATAAAATTCCAGATTTAACAATTATTGACGATAGACAAAAAAGTCTGGATAGTGAATGTGGCATAGGGTGACCAAATGTCCTCTTTTGCCCAGACATGTCCTCTTTTTAGGTCTAGTTCGGGGCGTCCGGGTGGGTTTTATAAATTCACGAAAATGTCCGTTTTTTCATAACATGAGAGGGGGAAAGCATGTACCCGGTGCAGCAAAGCGCCACCGACACCGGGCAGCTCATTTCCTGCCAGCTCGCTGTGAAGGGAGGAGCAATACTGCGTAAATCCTGTAAGATGAGATCTCAAGCAAGCCGGAAATTCAAATATCAGAAATTCGCGAGTTGTTTTTTTTTTTAAGAGAAACTCGCTCTAATTCTAATGAATGAACTCGGAGGACTTGGAAGTTTTGGTGCCACAGCTGCCTTCCCTACTTCTTAACTCCAGCAAATTTTTTCAGGAGACGGAAGAGAGGTAGCAAGCGAGTTTGGGGTTTGTAAGCCAAGAGAGGTGGGGGGGTGCTCTGTTTTCCTGAATGTCGCTGTTAGCATCCTTCCTTTGCCAGCCTTGACTGCCCCCCTCCCCCCCCACTGCCCTGCCCCCCACCACCCCCCCCCTCCCCTCCCCACCGCCCTGTCCCCCACCCCCCCGCTGCCACCCCCCCTGCCCCACAGCCCCCCCCGCCTCCCACCGCCTCTGCCACCGCCCTCATCCTCTTTTTTGGAAATGAAAATATGGTCAGTGACCATTGGTCACCCTAATGTGGCAATACCTGGAGATAGTAGAAGAGAAAGACAGATAAGAAATACAAAGACTGGCAAATAGAAATAGAATGACTGTGGCAAAAGAAAACAAAAATAGTATCAATAGTAATAAGTGCCTTGGGTGAAATCCCAAAACAACTAGAACACCATTTGAACTCCACTGGCATTGACTATCAGTCAATTGCAAAAGGCAGCTTTATTTAGAATAGCTTTTGCTTGATAGTACCACACCATTTGTAGCACCACACCATTTATATAGAACATCTTTTGTTTGATAGCATCTCTCACTGATTTAATTGCTTCTGCCTGAAGCAGCAGAATTTTAAGTGGGACACAACCCAAAAAATCAAACTATTGGCAGATTTTGTGTGAGGATATCTGTATAATACTATCAAACTTCCACATCTACCTATCCGAGGTCCCTGGAAAGGACTCAATAGCTAGACAAAAATGACAAATCCAGTCTGAGTATTTGGCTGACTATGTGATGAATAATATAATTCAGATGTTCATTTCCATTTGTGAGATCTTGAGTTTAGTTAGAGAATGGAACTGTGTATTGAGCTCCTATTCTTTCTGATATCTCACAAACTCCATATATTCTACCACCCAAATGATCTGAGTCATGTATCACATAGTATACCATAATCAGTGAGCTAATATGAATATAGTGTAGGTCCTCTCCTGAGAAAACAATCAATAGTGATAAATTGAACTATACATTCTTTTTTTATATAAACATTCACATCATCTATCAGTTTGTGCGCCGTTTGAGTGAGTAAAAATATAATCTTATAAAATCCACATTTGCCTTTTCACAATATATCATAACCATAAAATCATAGCTTAAGACCACTTATCATAGATCATATCATACTGTTATATATTCTTGTTCAATAGTCTATACCACTTTATATTCTTTTAAACTCTAAAAATTAAAAAAGAAATCTTACTTCTTATTTTTGTTATCAAGATAAAAGGCTTCCCATCTCTTATTGTATTCCTCCATATCTTTTTTCTTATTTCCATAGTCAATCTGTCCATTTCTGCACACTCCAATATTTTTTAAATCACTTTCCCCTCTGTTGGTACTTCTTCCAATTTCCAATTTTGAGCGAATACTATTGTCGCTGCTGTTAGAACATGTAATATCAAATAAACATTTTCTTAACTATAGTTCTTTTGTATTATGCCCAATAAAAAAATTTCTGGTTTCAAATCTATATGTAATTTAGTCATTTTTTCTAGCCATGTATGTATCTTCATCCAAAATTTCCTTGCCATTGGGCATGTCCACCATATATGGTAGTAAGACCCGGGCGTTTGATGACATTGCCAGCATTTTGCCGATTTATTCTTAAACATCTTTGCCTATCAAGATGCCAGATGCTTCTTGAGGAAGTACTGAGATAGAAATTAAAATAAAAATGTTCATCCTTTTAATGAATGTAAGTAAACAATATTCTTTTATCAGTTAGATTAAAAAGATATTTTTGAAAAAATCTCAATTATGTTACACTGTATATTTATTTGATGGATTAAGTTTTGATACTGAAAAAAACTTATAATTCACTGCTAGAAATTTTGTTGAGCTTTCATCTCACTTGTGCTCTTCTGACACTTAGATGTTTGTAGCAGTCATCCAGAAAAAATGCATTTGGAGAACAGCAAATATTAATAGGGTTATATTTTTGTTGTCCACAGAATACCTGTAGTTCCTTTATAAATTAAAGTCTGCTAGATTTGTCAGGCCTTTGAAATGAGCAAAATATTTGTCTCAAGAATGTAAGGTTCAAAGCATGACTTGGACAAACAGAAAACTGTTCATAGATTTAATATCTTTAGTGTAAATTGACAAATACTGTGAAAGCAGTTATTGCATTACCACTTTACCACTTTAAACAGACGATCTGTCATTCTTATATCCCAAGAGGATATCAAGGAACAAATTACCCTGTTTAAAGATAGTGTGTGTGTGTGTGTGTTATATACAGTGTCTCTTATATGAGGAAAGATAATTAGAGGAAACCAGAATCTGTGAGTTTTCATATGAGTCATCTTCATCTCATTTTAAAATGGATAGTACATGAAAGTGAAAGGCTTTGCTGATACATTTTCAGCTACGACCTATTCAACTTTGCTTGTCTGAAGGTCATGGGGGTGGGAAGTTTGCACGATCCCAGGAAACTGAGACCATCATAGATCTAGTTCAGTTGCCAGGTGTCCAAATTGTGATCATGTGATCATGGGGAGGCCACAGTGGTTGTGGGCAGTTCTGTGGGTGTGGCTTGGCGGGCATGGCTGGGGGGGTCATGTGACTGGGTGGGCAGTTTCTGTAAGCAGAGCAATAAAAACTAGGCTAGAAACAACACCAGAATGTTTCTTTCCTGCCTTCCTTACAGGATTAACCCTGTAAAGTGAAAAAACAAAAACAAAAGGAGATTTATTCTAACAACTGGTTCTCTGAACTGCTTAGAAAATTTACTACCAGTTCTAGTGAACCTGCTAGAACCTGCTGAATTTCACCTCTGCTTGTGGGCAGCAGTCATAGGTCACTTTTTCCTGTTGTGTGGTGGCTTCAAACAAACACAAAATGAATGGTTGTACATTGAAACTACTTAGTATAACCCTTTCTGATCCTTGTGGTCTTTAGTGACATCAGTCATGTAGGTGCAACCTAAAGCAATGCTGATCTGAACAAAGAGACAAGTTGCACTATCAGAGTTGTGCTGCCTTATAAATCCCATCAACAAAAAAAAAATGAAGAACTCACTAGTCATTGTGGGTGCTCTGATACTGGAGCTTTTTAAGAAGAGACTGGACAGCTATTTGTCTGAAATGTTATGGTCTTCTGCTAGAGCAGGGGATTGGACTAGATGTCCTCTGCAGTCCCTTCCAACACTATTATTCTGTTTCTGATAAATAAATTTGGCTTTCTTAGTCCTTAGCCACTTCACTTGCCAATTCCTACAAAGTCACTCTCAATTCACCATTCTGTCAGCTGTCATAAGTCTATTGGAATTGTTCATCCATTAAGGTATGCTACATAGTTTATCTGGATAAGAAGGTCAACTCCAAGACTTAGCTATGAAGCATTTTCCCAAATCATGATTTCCTTTCAGGACTCAGACTTAAAAAAATATCCAGTAGTCCAGTCAGTCATATCGGAGAGGGGTAAAACAAACAAGAGGAAGAATGAAGTAATCCAGCATGTATAAATGAAAAGAACTGATATAGTAATATTAGTTTTATATTGATAGAATCTAAAGTCATTCATTGGAAGGAACGTTTCAAGGAATGAAATGCCAAAATGAATCATTTTAGAAAAGACCATCATTTATTGTCTATAAAAAGCTGCATTATGTTGACATAAGCAATTGGTCCATTTGTCCAAATATTACCTGGAAATAACATTGTTTCTCAAAAGTGCAGCATATAACTTCCTGTTCTTCCAAGAGGATGATTGGACATAAGACATAAGACTTTCCAGATTCAAAGTAGGTGCTTGGTCATCTACTCCTCACATTTTGAACACAACATATTTAAGTATAGTTAGTCCTTGACTAACAACCACAATTGAACCCCAAAATTCCTGTTGCTAAGTAAGACAGTTGTTAAGTGAGTTTTGCCCTATTTTATGACCTTTCTTGCTATAGTTAAGTTACTAACATGGTTAAGTCAATCTGGCTTCCCCATTGACTTTGTTTGTCAGTTCGTTGCAAAAGGTGATCACATGGCCCAGGAATACTGCAATCATCATAAATTTGAGACAGTCGCCACACCTGAATCTTGATCACATGACCACGGAGATGCTGCAACATTTGTGTGAAAAATGGTCATAAGTCATCCTTTTCCAGGGCTGTTGTAACTTTGAATTGTTACTATGCGAACTGTTGTAAGTCAAGGACTACCTGTAGTTGAGCTAATAACAAGAAATTCTATCAGTTGGTGTCTACCTGGGATAGAATTATGAAAACAGTTATTCGATATCACTATCTAAATCCAGTTGGACCAAAGAAGAATGGAATTTCCCTGAGTAAAATTAGGCTAATGTCTGGAGTAAGAAAGTAATATTCAGTTTATCTTGCATCACAGAATTATTATAATGCTTCATAATGTAACAACTGTGTGATCATGATTCATCTTATCCTCTTATATGTTAATTGCGGGCACATTACTAATTATCTCTTCATTGTCTCTGAGTGCATAACCTTAATAAAATGTTGAACTTAGATAACAATTACAGAGGAAAGGAGGGGAGGAGAACACCATTAACCAAGGGCCTCCCCTCTTGTGGTCTCTCTGCTGACATTACTGGAAATAATGAATGCACTTATCTGCTTGCAATAATGCAGTATCTGTGCACAGTTCAGTAACTAATGGGTCAGACCAGAAGAATTCAAGCTCAGAGCAGTCAAGCAATGCTCCCTTCATACTAATTGTGCCCACTCAAATAGCAAGCTCTATGCAAACTTTAAATCATTTAGGCTTGTTAAAATGCCACAGCTAAAGTTCACTGAGCCATTTTCAGGGCATTTCCTGCTGTGATATATTCTGGAAATAAAGAATGATGGAAGAAGGTACGTTTAGAGAATAATCAACTGTACACAAGTGTTTCTTTTGTTTCTGTGCTGTACTGTGCTGCAACAAAAATCAACAGAGGTTCATTTTATTGAAATGTTCAAGTCACGGGTGTCAAACACACCATATCATGTGGCCATCACATGACATTTCACAATGTTTTTCCCATTCACAGAGCTGGGGTGGGTGTGGCCTGCAGGCTGCCAGTTTGACACCCTGGCGTAAGTCGTCTTCAAGAATGACACTTTTCTACAAATTTAGAAATAGTGCATTCTCAGTGGACATCTATCTATTAGGTATTAATGTTTTGCTTGTGCTGGATTGCTCAAACTGAGGTCCCAACTTCTTCCCTCTCTAAATATTATGATTCATTTATCTGGGTGAGCTGATTACATATTAGAGGTGTGTAGATTAGTATTTCTTTATATGTAGAATGGTTTTATATTTCAATCCTAATAATACAAAAACATTAGATAATAAAAAACTAACAGAAGAAACATGAAAATTCTGACTGAAAACTGGTTCAGTTATTACTTTAACTTTAGTAAGGTGGTCCTGTTTCTTTCATATTTTTTTTTTAAATCTGTGTTCCTTTGCTATTCTCAACTTTGCCCAAGACTTTTTTGTGCAGATTCTATCTAACTTTTAATACCAATCATTTCAACATACCCAAATTTCTACACTATCCTTTTTAATTTTTTTCACCCAGTGCAAGTTTTTAAAGCAAAGACTATTTTTATGATATGAACTTCTCTGTAACATACAGGTAGTCCTTGACTTACAATCACAATTGAGCCCAAAATTTCTGTGCTAAGTGAAACATTTGTTAAGTGGGTTTTTTTTCCCATTTGTGACTTTTCTTGCCACAATTATTAAATGAATCATTGCAGTTGTTAATAACACAGCTGCTAAGTGAATCTGGTTTCCCACCAGCTTTGCTTGTCAGAAGGTCACAACAGGGGATCATATGCCCCTCCCTGGACACTGTATCCATCATAAATATGTATCAGTTGCCAAGTGTATGAATTTTGAACACATGACAATGGAGATGCTGCAAAGGTCACAAGTGTGGAAAATGATCATAAATCATCTTTTCAGTAGCATGGTAACTTTGAATGGTCACTAAATGAGCTGCTGCAAGCCCAGGGCTACCTGTACTCAACTTTAAAAAAAAAAGGTCTTTCAGAAAAAAACACAAATACAAAATATTGCTAGAGTAGTTTTTAACCTATGGCAGAGTCAGCATGGGCACAGATCTTTCCAATCTGATTTATTGAAAAAGTTGCCTGAGTTCTTTTTACTTTATTATTTATTTATTTAT
>JAEANM010024603.1:0-11121 GCA_017656035.1 Myanophis thanlyinensis
TGCATCTAATTTCCCTTCCCAACTACCCCTAACCCTCCTTCCAAGATCCATGATTGCATCTGATTCCCACCTTCCCACCTTCCCAGCTACCCCTAGCCCTCCCTTCCTACCTTAACTCACCTGCGGTTGCATAAGCATTTCACTGCATATCATACCCATGTTTGATTGTGTATGTGACCAATAAAATTTGGAATTGGAATTGAATTGAATTGGAAATTTGCACATGTATACATGTACACACATACAGCCATTAATAACAGTATAAAGTGATATATACCGGTAAATTAAAAAAAAACTTGATCTGGGGAAAAACAGTGTAAAGTCAGTGGTAATTTTATTGTGAAGATTATTTTTAGCTAAAAAATTACCATCAAAATTCTGATCCATATTACTACTTTGAAAATAATTAAAAATCTAACTAGAACAAATGTTGAAAAACTTTTAAGAATGCGCTTTTTGTAAATCATGCTTACATATTAATCCAGAATGTTTACTATTCAAGTATATGTGTGCTTGTGTGTAAAATATCTGCAGTGTTAAATTGTTGCTAATTAAATTGTTTCATGCGCATTGGTATTAAGCAATTGGATCTTGAAGTTAAACCCCCCAAATGACAGGTAACTTAGATTTTTCCAACTTGCTTAGAGTTCCATTAAGATACTTAATTTTTTTTTATCTATCCTTTTCCATAATAGCACACAGGATAAGGAAAAAATGTCAGTGGATAGGTTTTCTTTAATTTTTCCAATGTACCTTTCATGTGGAGATTATTGTGAGTAGAAGTCATGTGGAGATTATTGTGAGTAGAAATTGATATAACAAGGATTATCAGCAGATTCTTGACTCTTATAATTTTGTCAGAAGAGAAATGAAAACAAACTTGTTATAGATAACATAACTTGAAAAAAATGTGCTTCAGGAATCAGAGGAAAAGTTTTGTGTTTTCTATATGGACATGTTTAATGTGAATTTTGCACTAAGCAGAAAACTGGCCTTAGCCTAAATGGCTCCTATTATATTTTTCAAGGCAAAGCTTGTAATTTGTCCCAGGAAGGAACTTCCTTAAATTTACAGAAGCACATCTCTCACATTTTTCCTGAGATCTAAAATAATCTAGAATGAAACCACAAATTTAACATTATTAACATTATGCTTTGACTTTCTTCCAGAAGAAATCAACAGAGATTTTCTTTTCTATATGGAAGTACAGTAACCACAATCTTGTTTACACTTTTATTCCATCTTTGCCACAGGAAATCAATCTGATTAGCTACTAAATTTTCTAAAGTACATTTTTCCTAAAAAAAAAATAAAAAAATAGCTAGCCAGTCAGAACTGGTAGAAAGCAATGCCTTTATCTAAAATCTTGTTAAGTGCCTGCTTCAACCAGTAATGTCAGCTTGTCCACAATACTGCCTGAGATGATATTTATTTTTAAGATAATCAGAATTCCTGAAAATAAATGCTGAGTATCAAAACAGCCCACGCAGCAAAAAATACCAGTGAAGTATTCAGATTCAGGTTTCCCTTCCTAGTAATTGTACTAGTTTCTTTTCTAGCCCCAGAGCACTGGTATTCATCATAAATAATGTTGATCTTGAGGAAGTCCAGATGGAAAAAAATTCCAAAGTGGAAATTCCAAAGGAGCATATTTTAACCCTTTTTCTTTGCTTATTCCACATATTAAAAGAATTTTGTTAAATGAGCCCTTAAATTAAGTCTATCTTAAGACTTTATATT
This sequence comes from Myanophis thanlyinensis, assembly GCA_017656035.1. Classification (NCBI taxonomy): domain Eukaryota; kingdom Metazoa; phylum Chordata; class Lepidosauria; order Squamata; family Homalopsidae; genus Myanophis; species Myanophis thanlyinensis. Next base: position 1,741 of record JAEANM010024603.1, read on the forward strand.
TCTATAAGGGCATAAGCAGAAGGGTCAGCAAAGTATAAGAAAAGAACAGACATAGTCATTGCCTGAAGTATAGTTTTGAAGAGTTAGTTCTAAACTGGGTGAGCACATGTACACAAAGCTTATCTGGAATATGTGAAGGAAAAAAAACTTGATCATGTGCATATGTCTCAGCACTGAATAATAATGTTCTATGCTTCTAGCATGGTTAAGAAAGCACAGCCTTTATGTCAAAAGATGTGATTTTATTTAACTTTGGATTATCTTTTTATTCTTGTGTTCATTTAATTATTGGTTTCAATCTATTTGGTAGCATCTTTCTTGTGCTTATTCTTTTGGGGATGGGGTGATAATAGCACTATGGAATGAAATGTGGTGATAACTTTATCGAATATCATAGCACATATGAGGACAACTTAAGGATAGTTTCAGACAATTAAAAACTGGAGAATTGAGGAAATTGTTTGGTTTTTGGCTATTCAGTTCGTACTTGCACCGAACAGTGGTTAATGAATCATCATATAGTGGTAACAGTGAGGATGTGATCCTATTTCCAGCTGAGGCTAAAGGCAGCTAGTCAGCCCTTGTGTTATTTTGCCAACAAGCCAAATATTAGTAATTTTGCCAAATTATTGGAGAACATGCTTCTGTTTCTTGGGTATAGGGATTGTATGTGGATATGTATGTGTGTAAATAATGAGACTTTAATTCTTCTAACCTTCCTCCAATTGTCATGTAAAAAAAAGGTAGAGAAATGATAATAAAAATGATAATGCTTTTATAGATCAATTGGCAAAGAAATGGAAAATTCAGTAGTCAAGGTCTTATAGAAAAATATGAGGATTCTGCAAATATGAATGTCATGAAGTCAAAACTGTCACTCTTGCACTGGCAACAGCCTGAAAGTTGATGTAATGTTGCACTTTGCCTATAGCACTCCTTTTCATAAACACTATGGTAATTGCTGCATCAAAAGATGTGTATTTCTTGCAGTATGTGACTAGAATAATGGAATCATTGATTCCTCTTTAGACTGGGGTAAATGATCATTTGCATTCTACAGAGCATTCTTCAGACCAAAATATAATCACAGAATGGACCTGAAAGCTTAATCTTTTTCTATAGTCCTACTGTAAACAAATAATATATATTCCAATCATCATATAGTATAATATTCAAATTATCCAAAACATTATGAGCTTAGTCAAATATATTCCTTCTTTTCTTCTAGGGTACAACAGAGCAAGGTTCCTTGACTCCAAATTATTGTTTCTTTTGTAATTCATTCATTTTTGTTTTTATTTCCAGTGCCACAGTTAGTGCCACATTTTTCCAGGTTATATTTGGTTTCATAAGTATTTGGGTGATACATCTACTGTATTTCCAATCGCTAATAATTAATGTACTATATAGTCATGTCATGTTTGTGTTGAAGACTACACTCATTCTAATCCAAAATATTATAGTCAGTATCGCCCAGATAGTTAATAATAAATTGCATTCATCATTATCCCTATACAAATGATAGAAACATATTTAGCTATATGCACTATTTGACATTGAAAAAATTATCAATATTTAATCCTTAATCATCTAAAGAAGAAGTGGGAACAGATCAGCATATCCTCTTTCAAACCATTCTAAAATTATTATTCTTGGTTTGAATCCTACTAAAAGTATGGTGCCCAGAAATGGAAACAATGCACATTGAAGGGCCTGAGTAATATAAAATAACGTAGAACAATGTTTCTTAATGTTTTGCTCCAAGGATTCCTTCCCAATTTTAAAAATTTTGGAGGATCACAAAAGAGGTTTTGTTTGTATGGATTAAATTGATTGATATTTACCATTAAAATTAACATTTGTACATTGATAAATGTAATAATCATATTTAAATTATGTAACAATAACTATAATAACACTTTAGATATATAAAATATCATGAAAAACATTTTTAACAAAAAATGAGAACAGTGATATTGTTTTACATTTTTGCAAATATTGTCAATATCTGGCAAATAATTTTGATTTCTAAGAAAAAATGGTGTAGATTATTTAAATTATTTAGAAACTATATTAAATGCCCCCTAAATTTGAATTTTCCTTTTGACTTAGTTTATTATCAACTATTATTCCATGATCACTTTCACATGTACAATTATATTTCAGTCTGTCTTCTAAAATTGCATCACGCAACTCTGAAGTTGCATCTTTCCATAATCTATCCTGTCTCATCATCAAAACCATAAATCAGAAGTTCATTTTTTAATTTTTACACCAAAAACCCCACAAGAGGTTTCCAATCTCCAATAAATGTAGATGTTGTCCTTCCTTTAATCCAAGAAGTCAAAATCAGTTTATTTATCTCAGCAAGATGTATCAATTCCACCAAACATCCCGCCATAGTGAGTACAATAGTGCAAAATCATTCCATTTTTGTTTATATAATCTTGGTGCAATACAAGTAATCATATATTGAAATAACCTTACATGTATCTTTTCTAACTGTGTATCCATCAACTCTAAAGGGAAAAGTTCTTGCTTCAATTGAATATTAATATTTAAAAATCCTCTGTATCACTGTATATATTTAAACATACAACTTTTTAACTTTCTTACATGTTCTTAAACATGAACATCCCTTCATGTTCACATTTCCAACATATATTTGAAGTGCTTCTATACATTCTAGATAATTTCTCTCGTCCTATACCAACAGTATATAATTTTATAAACATTCTTTTTAAGATAATACAATGTAAATTTCAACCCTTTTAGCCACATATTTTCCATTGATTCATCTGTATATCATAACCAATATTCTTAGCCCACTTTATATTATATTCTTTAACCTGTTCTTGTTTCAAAATTGAACAAAACTGAATACATTTCAGCAATTACATGTTTGTCATAAGTGCACAATTGTACTTCAAATTCTATCTTACTTTGTTCCATACCATTAGTCTTTTTGTCCATTTTGAATATTTTTGATAAGTGTAAATGAGAAAATAATTGACAGCAATGGCCTTTTCCTACTAGTTGCTCTCTTGATTTAATTCCCCTTGATGATTTCCCAATAATTCCCAGTATGTCAGTCATTTGTCCTTGTTTATTTTTCTTGTGTTTTCAGACACAATCTGGGTTTATATCTATTCCATATTCTCAATATGACATATCTAATAAAATGATTTTTAAAAGCTATATTGATTATAACTTTATTTTACACTATGCCATCCAAATGTCAAGTTAGCAACAACCATTCTTTCCTCTGGACAATAAGCTGCAAAATACAGCTTCAAATCTCTGTCCTCTTTCCTTTGCTTTCTGTAACACTTTATATTTAAATTGTGGCTTTCCTCCCTTGCCATACAAATGTAGGTATATTGTTTTGCCATTACAGTGGAACCTCTGTTCACAAATGCTTCTGTTGATGACATAATTGGATGCCGACCAGAAATTTTGCAAACTGTTTGCATCTGGTCATGAACAAAAACTCAGTTTGTGAGCAAATGTCACACCGATTTTGCCTTCCGTGCCATTTTTTTCCTGGTTTTTTTTGTGTGCATGCACAGTGAAGCTCATTTCCATTCACTCAGGTGCCAACTGAAGTCCTGGAATGGATTATGGTCATGAATGGTGGTTCTTCTGTATTTGAATAGTATTGGTATTGAAACAGGTACTGTTTCAAACAAAAATATAATTGTAGCAAAACATTCATTTTTATCACAGATTTAACCCAACAGTATTTTATTGATTTCCAAACTTCATTAGAATGTATAAATAATAAAAGTCACGGTGTATTATTTCTGATTTTTCAGTGAGTGACTTAATAGGTTTATATATAATTACTGTATTTTTCGGCATATAAGACTCACTTCCCCACCCCAAAAGTGGGTGAAAATTGCGGTGCATCTTATACAACTGTTTTTGGCTTCCTGATGCCCCCTGCGCATTCCGTTTTCACCAAAAAATGGCATGTTTTTGGCCTACTAACCCCCACCCCACGTGTCTTGTATTCCCTCTCCCCAGCCCCCAGAAGCATTTTGCAGGCCTCCAGAACCTCCAGAACCCGCAGCGCTGCCTGCTTTTACCAAAAAATTATACCAAAGTAATATGTAAAGAGAGCTGTCAGTGGTGAAGTAGCATTATAACTTTTAAAATGAAATACAAGATGTTACAAGCAGTCTTTGTTCTGATGTTTTTCTTAGAAATATATCAGTTCCTCTGTAATTTCTCTTGCCAGCAAAAGCAAGTGAACATAACATTACAGGATACATTAAATTTTTAGATTTATATAGTGCCTGAATTTGAAATTTGAAAGACTGGTGTTGCCCTCTGCTGGATTATTGTATGATCTATTTTTAAAAATGTAAGTTTATAGGAGAAAGATTATCTAAAAAACATATGGTTGCTCATGTAACATGCATGAACAATTTCGTATTTCTACATCTTTTTATGGCTATGACTGGCAATGTTTGCTTTGAGGAGGTGCCTACAGGTGCAATATATTCTCCCTATAAGTATCTACCATTATAAACAATCTGTAATTTATGAAGGAAATTTAAATTGAAGAGCTTTTAAGTAGTGGTACCCTAGCACCAGAATATTCTCTTCAAATAGACTGATCTGATATCATATATTATGGCGTTTTGAGTACTAGTTATTATTTTATTTCTCTAGTTGTTACAGCCCTATTTGTTATACCATATAGTTTTGGTATTTGAATTTTTTCCCCTTAAGTTACCTAGAAACCTTTTGCACTATTGAAAAGTATGTAAAACCTTATTACCTACAAGGCCTCTGATGTACTAACCAGCTGGTAGATAATGGCCTACTGGAGCATGGGGGTATGGAAAGGTTGTGTATTATTTGAGTAAGTAATACACAATACTTATCAATAAGAAATGTATTCAGAGACAACTCAAGTTTAAAGTATATTTATCTAGTTCAGCATCATTTCAGATTGTTCTAAAGGTGCTTTTCCCAAAGGCAATAGGAATTTCTTGGTTTTTTTCCTTGAAAATATTTTGCTTCTCATAAGAACTGAAGACGTTTCTTGGGTGAGAGGGGAAACATTTTCAAGAAAAAAGCAAGAAAGTCCAGTTGCCTTTTGTAAAAGGACAACCTGGATGATTGAGAATCTCTACAGACATCTATAATTCTGAAGGACTTGGATAGTAGAGATCCATTAGTTAGAGCTATGAAGAAATTTCTATCTTGTTAGAATATGTGTCACTGAGAATTTGGCCCCTCCCTCATGAATTTACAAGAACTGATCATTATCCTTTTTTGTTCCAGTACAGTCTTCAGCCAAGTGCTATTCCTGCAAAGTGATCTTAGAACAGTGGTGGCGAAGCTTTTACTTACTGAGTGCCGAAAAGTACGTGTTTGTGTGTGCCATCCGCACTTACATGCAGCTCCTCCATGCGCACTGCATGTGCAACCGCACCATCTCCACATGCATACAGCTTTTGCGTGTGCAATGCATGTGTGCTGCATGCAGGCACTCATGCACACGTGAGCAATCACATGTGCATGCGCAGGAGAGCTCCAAAGACCAGCTGGATTTCCTGCTGCAATCATGCACATGTACAGCGGATGCCCAAAGACCATCTGGGTCTCTGCAATCGCGCATGCGTGCATGTGCAATTGCATGTGCATGCTCAGCTGGTGCAAAGTTGGCAAGTTGCCCAGAAAGATGGCTCTGTGTGCCACCTTTGGCGCCCATGCCATAGGTTCGCCATCACGGCCCTAGAATATTTTACATTCACAGACCAGTTAAATTCTTTTCTTTTTATTACTATCAAAGAGCTTCTATTATTTATTAATGGCAGTAAACTTAAGTTTAAACTAGGAATGCTCTATTAATCTTTCAACCTTATAATTATTGCAGACTAACTTCCTGCATCACCCTTGTATCCAATCTTAGTCAATGTAATTGTTAGAAAACAAAATTCCAGTCTATAAATAAATTATGGAACATTTTGATGACATAGAACTTGTCTGGATTTCAGTATTTTGCACAAACATAGAAAATTGTGTGCAAGACTTACAAAGGTAAAGAATGAAACTGATAAATTTACATTCAACTTTTCAGAAATGGAAAAAAATATTCAGAGAACCTCAAAGCCTTTGATGTATTTCCATTTGACTACAAAGTTGAGATTTACTGTCAGTTGTCAGTTCACTATTGCTATTTGCACCAACTCAAACTAAAGAATACAACTGTTGCTGACAATATACATCATGCCACAAGCACCTGAAGTTTTATATTAATTATGCAGCAGGGTTTTTTCCCCAGAATAGTAAGATTATTTATTTATATTTCATATTTCATAACTGCCCATTTCCCTCTCTGTTTATCAAAACCAATGTACTGACTTTTCAAAATGTTATAATAGCAAGATGAAGTATACAAATAATAATGAAATGCAATGAAATATAATGAAATTCTGGACTCCCTTCTATGCTTTATCAATTGAGTGTGTATGGGGTTATTATTTTAAAGCGCAGAGATAGATGAAAGCAAAAGCTTAATTTGTTTAATTCTTTATATTAGACATAGGAGCAGAACTAGAAAAACTGGCAATTTTAGGGTACATTACATCTGTTCCAAAGTCCTGAATGCACATCTAAGTACTAGATGAAATTACTGAAACCTCAGCCACCACCTTGGAACGCCATTAGATGCCTAGGGCAGACAAGTAAGATAGGCACATTTATTTTATGAGTGGTATGGCACCAGATCTTCCTTGTCAAGTTATGGCATGCATGATAGAATAATAAAACATTCAGAAATCTAGAGGTCACTTTATAGTAAGCAAGGAGTTTTTTTGACCATGGCAAAGCATAATATCAATGTCCCAAAGTTATAGATCACATTCTCTCCCCAAGATAAAACCATCTAAAATGAGTGAGTAATGTGTTGAACCCTTATACCAGGAATACATCCATGACTCTCATAGTCATTAGAAATTCCTGAGCTGTCTCCAACCTTTCTTCCACAGAAGGCAAATTAAGTCCTTGGGAACTCCATCACCAACCACAGATTTTCTGAATGTTTTACCATGATACTACTATCATGCCAACAATTGTGAGATATTAATTGAAAAATCAATTAGTTGTTCAATTACAGAATTAACAATAGGCAAGTAGTTCTAGTTTAGTTACCACAATTGGGACTTGGTTGTTAAACAAAGTAGTCACTAAATGAAATTACAGCTGTGCTTATGATGTTACTTCAGCTTTTTTTTTTTTTTGCTTTACATACCCATGACAGTTGAAATGCAAAGAATGATCTGAAGGTACTTTTTCATCATCATTGTAACTGTAAATAGTTACTAAATAAGATAGTCACTATCAGTACATTCTGTCAACTAAAAATCACCACATTTAAAAGAACAATCATATTGGTATAAATATGACATTAAATATATAAAACATAAAAACATATTTTGAACATAGTGTTGAACTGTAGGCAAATGAGATTATATTCCATGTTACTGAAAAATAGCAGTGGAATTAGATATTACTGAAAAATATTGCCACGTAGCTATTATGAGAAAAATCCTTGGGTGCCTGATAATGAACGAGGCATGCTCTGGAATGCCCAATGCAAAATCCCATCAAACGTATTCTGGAAGATGATAGAGAACATAAAATAATCAGAATCTGAATATAGAAAGAAGATAATTCATAGGAATAGACTGCCCAACAAAAGCAAGTGTAAAACTATTCTTACACATTAAAAAAAACTGATTCACTGTTCCTGTGTAGGATAAACCATATCCAATTCTGATCTACCATTTTTCCCAGAAATTTGCAAATCATTTTGTGGCTGAATTTGTTAAACTAGTGTGCCAAATGCTGAATATTACCAAGAAGGATTTGATTTTTGCTGAAGATTTCAGATGCATTATAGACTCCACATTAGATATCTTACAGAGTTAAAGAAGTAAACCTACATCATTATTTACTTGATTTACCTCCCCTAAGAGTGAATCCAGATCATCTTTGTTCAATGTAGGTTCAGTTCCAACAGAATCTTCTACCACCTAGGATTCAAAATATTTCCTTACTATGTAACCTTATACATGTCTATTCAGAAATAAGTACCACATGTTCAATATGATTTGTTCTCATGCTAAATATAGGTAGTCCTTGATTTACAATAATTTGTTTAGTTTAGCCATTCAAAATTATGACATAATAAAAAAATAACTTATGAACATTTACAATATTTACCTATTTACAACCTTTGCAGTGTCCCTATGTGATTGCCATTTACAACCCAGATGGCTCCAATAAGTAAAGTCAATGGGAAAGCCTGTAAGTTGCAAATCATGATCATGTAAATTTTGTGCAACATAACTATGGTAAAAGGAAAACACTAGCCTTATCCACATGACTTTAAAAAGTCTGGTGTGAATAAATCAATCTACCTTCATGCTCCTTTGGTGGGTCCTGCATCTGTCTGCTGACACCTGCTCCTTGCCTCTCCCCAGAAAGGGGTCAATGCAATAATCAGCAGAAGTCTTCACTGGGTTCAGTATAATTAGAGGTACCTGGATATAGGATTTTTAGTGCACTGAGGTTGTTGAGATTTGCAAATGAAAATGATTCCATAAGCTCCAGGCAGAAGCCATTTGAGACACAACAGATAATCAAGTAAAAGTTTTATGTTTTGTGTCATAATTAAACATATGGAGACCACCACACCTGTATTTTTCTTCAAATTTCTCTTCTCTTCAACATTCACTTCTGGAATAAATCCTTTGATCTGACATATTTGTTTATATTTATAAACGTAACCTGTTGGGACATCCTTTCAGATATATTTGTGAGTGCAGAGGGACTGGCACTGATTTCTGTGGGTGTAGAAGACTTACCTGAGCAACTTGAGACATTCTCCCCTGTAAGCTTTTAAGGAAGGATGTGATTCCCCATTGACTTTCTCTCTAAAAGCTTCCCAGGCTTTCCCATTGACTTGTGGACAGGTGTCAGGGAAGTTGTAAATTAGGATCACATAATCCTAGCAGCATGGTGGCAGCAGTGAACAATAGCAAGGTCAAAACAGCAAGAACTTTCTAAAATTTCATTCCAACAGAAGCAATGGGTGCCAACATTCAGTAACTTAGCCCATTTGCAGTATCTTAGTTGAAAAAGTTTTGCCCTGTAATGCATTGTTTCATAGTTAAAGCTTACACACACAGTAGTATATCGTTAATTCCCGCCTTGACTATGGCAACACTCTCTATGTCTCCCTGTGGCCTTCCGGGTGTGATTCAAGGTGCTGGTTTTTACCTTTAAAGCGCTCCATGGCTTGGGACCCGGGTACTTACAGGACCGCCTGTTGCCACCATCAGCCTCCCACCGGCCAGTACG
>JAEANM010024604.1:0-11120 GCA_017656035.1 Myanophis thanlyinensis
CGACGTCGAAGCCCCACCCCCAATGACGCTGACGACGCCCTGGCCGACGCCGACGCCCCCCCCGCTGACGTCCCCCCCATCCTCTTTTTTTGTTTTTCAAATATGGTAAGCCTACTTTATATATAGCTCTATAACTGTTACTTTATACACTACCTCCACTGCTGAGATATGCTTTGGTTGCATGGAAGGGAATGTTTTACATTCGGCAAAAAATAATTTTATGCTACCTATTTTATTTTTATAAGATCTGTATCCACTGTTTTAAACATACATCTCTGCTTTTTACCCTTATGATTGATTATTAATCAATGGTATTTAAATATAAATGAAGCAAGAAACCAAGCAAAATAATAGGTTCAGATAGAACATGAAACTTATATAACAAGTTCCTGCCTCAATGTCATTAATTCCACTAACATTAATATGTCTCAGATATGGCATTTTACTTCTAAATGCAAACCTCTTCCATTCTGAATAGACCTAGGCCCTAGGTTTATATCATGTTTGCCCACTAGCATGCATAGGGCAGTAAAAATTTCATATTATGTTCTGTACTGTATGTAGAATTTTATTTAAATAGTTCAATTGCTTTTACATTTAGTGTATCACCCTTCAGAACAGATTACACAGATCTATTACCCTTGAGAACAGAGGCTTACATGCTGTAAAATAACATTTAAAACGAATAATTTAATTGTTTTTAAACTGATTTTAACTGAATTTTAACTATAATGATAATGTTAATGGGACAGCCTTTATTTAATTATTTTAATAGGTTTTTAAATTGTTATTGTATCTATGTTTTTATTGACTTTGCATCGCCCCGAGTCCCTAGGGAGAGGAGGCGGTATATAAATCAGATAAAACCTTAAACCTTAATATGCAATATGTAAATACAAGGATAGACAGTAGGGATGCAAAAGTAAATGCTACAGCATATAAGATGCAAGAGATATGGTAAAGGAACATCACTCAATAAAAACATCCTTTCTAAAGTTGCACAGAAGAAAATTAAAAGATGACTATGCTTTCAATGATATGACACATATACAACAAACTATCCATAAAGTTCACATTGCTAGTCTTACTCATTGAACAAAGGGGAAAAAGAAAGAGCAAGAAATATTAAAAGGAAGGAAATTATCAGTGAATTTATGTTAAAAGGGGACTGGGATGCATAGCATGAATACAACATATTTCACAGATTTATGTGTGTTTGTCTATGCATAGATTTGTTTTCACACCCAAAGTAGAAAATGACATTTCATACTCTTGACATTATAGAATAGAAATAATAGAAAGATTAATTGAAGCAACTTCCCTGCACTCACAAAATATAAAAGCATCTAATACAATGACTATGTGGCAGTCCAACAGGTTGGTATCTTTTAAATATCATTTTCTATTCCAAAGTTTAACTATATCATATACCTCTTTTTCCATTTGTGGAATGGGAAGTGTAACTCTATCAGATGCTATAAAACCATTTACATTATTTCTAGTTTTTAGAAGCTCATAACCCAGATGATAAAATCTTAGATAGTATTTGCTTCCAAATGGGTACGAGATTCTCATCTGATATTAATGCTTTTAATGCAAGGGGGTGCAAAAGGGAAGTTTATGACAAACAATCTTTTGGTTTATCATTGTAGTACACTATAATTAGAAAATATAGACTTATTTATTTATAGCAAATACTTTAAAATATATTAACAGAGAGGTTTCGTAGTACTGTTCTACAACCCTCCCCCAACCTGCAAAGTAAAACATTTAGACTTATGACAGTGTTGGAAAAAATAGACTATCAATCAGACTGACAATTCTTGAAATAGACAAGCTGTTCTGCAATAATAATGCATATATCCCACTTACATGGCAGCGCTAGTTCATATCTATTCTTTTTTATATGATTGCTAAAGTATTACAGTGCCAAATTTGCAGGTTTGATTCCTAAGCATACTTAATGAAAACTAACCTCCACCGGATTTAATTCTACTTCTAAATTAAGATTATTTAAGAAGGATGGAGTGAGGCTGTGTAGGGAAAAACAAATTATTTTATGATTAGCATTAGCATTAGAAAGTAGACTTATATTAAAGAAACTTACCTTTTTACATATAGGTATTATAGACGAAAAAATAGAAGTTATAATAGCACAGAATTTATTCAGATCCGGGGTTATCTGAAGTAGCCATTCATTTTCTGTTTTGTGCACAAGAAAAAGAAAAACAGTTCTTATCTTCTTTACAGGTGAAATGTTGTTTAAAATCTGGTCTTTTAATATTTAGATTAAGTTTGCTTACCATTACTAATGATACAACTTTGATTCATTAGGTTGTTCTCTTGTACTTTTTCTTTGATGTCCTGTTGATCTAAATATTTTTTTCCTGAAGCATTTGGCTTTTTCTTAGTATTTGTGGGAGGTTTTTTTTCCCCAGAATACTGATCATTCTTCGCTTCCTTATTTGAATTCCAAGGATTTTTTTCTTTGAGACCATTGCCAGGCAATTTCCCATTACCTGCAAATAATTACATTTTATATTTTTAGTATATATGACATTTTAGCTGGTTGTATTCTGCATCATTATCTTTCATCTTGAAAAAAAACATGGGCTTTACTGTTCCATAGTTTTTTGGCTGAAAGCTAACAAGAAAACAGTTTTAAAAAAATGAATTTTATTATTAGAATTGATGCTAAATTGCAAAAAATTTGTCACCCTGAGTCATCTCAAAGTGAGATGGGTGACAAATAAGTCTGAAAAATATACAAATAAAATTATATACGAAGGCAGCAGTCTTCTATCCATTTATCTGAGTACTGAGGAATATCTGATTGAATATTTATTGAATGTGCTGTAAAGTATCAGATAAGCATTTAAACTTCAACAAAGTAAACTGTAATCATACATATACGTACTTACAGATATCTTTGAACTTGGGGTGGGGTGGGGCAGAGTTAACAAGCATGGAATAGATTAGGTATTCCTTTCCATTTTTCATCTGATTCTCAATTTAACTATTTTTTTATTTCCATTATTGTAATAAAAATAATTTTTGTCAATTAAGATTGCCATGAATCTGGATTCACAAATCATGCTGTGACATGGTTTGTTTAACTATAATATATATTGGGCTTGCTCAATATGCTAAGACTCAAATCATTATTTACAAACAAAATAGATGGATCCACACATTATGCTCAACCCAGCACAAGCATTTGGGTTCATTTTGTTTTTATTTAACAATATTTAGAGCACCATGTTTGGAACCAGATAACACCTAGATTTTTCTTCAGTAATGAACAACAAGCACATACAATCATGACATCATTCCCAAGAATCTTCTAGAATTAGAATTAATTTTTGAGTGAAAGTACTTGGAAACTAAATCCATATAAGCAAAAGATACCGTAGAGTCCAGGCCATTACCACTATGAAGACATTTAGAAGGTTCTAAAAATCAGGATAATTTTTTTGAATATAACGATAACTATTATTTATCAGGCTTATGAATATAAAATAATATGCCTCATAAAAAATAAAAAATAAGGATTTTCAGAATTGTGGGAATGATTCTAGAGCATTCCACTTGAATTGTTCACATTTAGAATACTTTATCTTCTGTTCATTATGATGACAGGAAATATATTAGAGTCCAGATTTCCAGATTGATGCTGAAGAATTAAATGTAGTGTTCTTTTCTAATACATATAATCAATTAAAATCCAAATGATTAAGAACTACAATGCATTTAATAATTCAAGTCATGTATAAATATTACATGTGCTAAAATTATGCTTATATTGTGGGAATACTGCACTTTTTCTAATGATTGAAAACATCTGTTTTTTATTTTAAATCATGTTGCTTCATCTAAAATAATACTACGCTTAGGAGGAGGGTGTATTATCTTGAAGTTTTGCCAGTGTAAAAGAGCAATAGTTTTTTTGTTGTATTCTGCCTAAAAAAACATAGAGGCTCTTTGCTTTGTTTAAAAGCAAAAAAATTCAGGAATGTTTGATTTATCTATTTTTATTACTGAAACAGTGGCCTAGTACCTGATTCTGTCTCTTGGCTTCCACAGTTGTTTCTGATGTCCCACATAAGACCTTGGACTTCTGGCAGTAAATGCATTTTGGTCTTCATACACTTCTTGTGTCCAATATTTAATTTATGTTTATGTTCCACCAAAGTTGTTGTTTGTTTTCTTTTCTTGTAAATATCTTCACATGAAGAAATGGAGATGTTGTACTGAAGCTTTTCAAACTCTTGCTGTAGTTGCTGTAATTCATCTACACAAATATTTGCTTGAAGAATCTTTCTTGAGTCCTCAACTAGCTTTAAATTAAATTCCTGGACTCTTAAGGAGGAACTGGCATCTTTCCAATCTAAGCCTATATTTGTTATCAATTTACCGTTTTGAATTGCATTCTGGAAAACAGACTTTCTTTCCAAAATTTGGAGTCTGTCAGTGTTTCTGTTACCATTTTCTGAGTCTGCAGTAACAGATTTTTTCCATTGCATTACTTTATTAAAATAATAAAAAGCATTCATATCCTGACATTCACATTTTGTTTGTTCATGGGCACGTTTAGCCTTATGTCTCTCTGCTTTAATATTTTTATTTATTTTATGTTTTGTGAAATCATCATTATTAGTTTTTTTATATATCTTTCCAAAATAATACGAAGTTTTATCAAAAATATTGCTTATAACACTTTGCCCTATATTAAAATTTCTCCCATTTTTCTTCCTGTGCACTATGTTTCTCTTACTTTTCTTATCTTCCTGGCCCTTTTCTAGATTAACTTTTTCATGCCCATAAATAAATAGTTTATCTACGTAGTTCAAGTTTTTAAAACAAACTGTTTTGTTTTGTATAAATATTTCATTATCAGGTTCAACAACTAAGTGGCGTGGGTTTAAACTGCCTTTCGTGCACATAGGGGTAAGATCCATAATATGATTTATAGATTCAAGATGGTGGGGGATCTCATCTGAGGAGAATTTGCTAGGATTAATAGTAAGATTTGATTTGGAACTTTCCCTCTGAATGTCTAAATGTTGCACTAGATGTTCACTGGCAAAGGTGTCTGCCAGACCATGCTTTTTAAGAAGTAAATTATTATAGTCAGTGATTAAACTGTGTTTAGTTTTCTTCTGAGATACTACTGGTATAGATAACATTAGTGGTACTATTTCTTGCTGAAATTCAGGTTTGGTATCTCCAGTATTTAAAATGCCATCTTTTTCCTTCTGTTGAGTTAAAATTTTAAACTCATTTTCTAAATTAGGTGTTAAATGTATTTTTGTGGTATAGTCTACCTGATTTATATGCTTTCTTTCAGGCCTTGTACCTGTTATAATGCTTTTATCCCTTTCTACGTGGGAAGCTAGAATCTTTTGTTCACTTTTTAATTCATTTTTACCTTCTTTTGAATATATTAGACTTTCACACATGGGTAGTAAATACATACTTTTCTTAGAAAAAGTATGAGAATCAGGATAATGTAAGGTAGTTTGTTCTTGGGGAGCATAATTGTCAATAGTTTTTGCTACTGAAGAAACATCACAATTTTGAGCACTATCAGAATATTCTTCTATTGTTTCTGAACTGTTTACTTCATTGCTTCTTCCACCTATCTGGATTTGTGGATCCTGAAAGTATTTCTTTTCCACACTGTGTGTGACATAATTCAAATTATGTGTGACATGTCCATAAAATTCTTTTTCACATCGAAGCAGTTCTTGACCTGCAGTGAATGGAGATAACCCTTGCTGCTTTAAGTGATTTGGATACTTTTCAATTGTTCGCATCTTTTTGCTATCTTGTTGACTGTCAATAGTCAATTGCAAACTTTGTTTTGATACATGAATTTGTACTTTTGCTCTTTTTTGAGAAAACTGATTCATACTTTCTTTAGTTATACTTTTGTTCAATGAATAGTCTTCATTATAACTTATGGAAAAAAATTTCACTGTACCAGTTGACATACGTGCTACATTCTTCACCTCAACAAATTCATTTTCTATATGAGAATCTATAACATTTTCTTTTATATTATTTTTGGCATAGTTTTCTGAATACAAACAAACCAAAGGTTCTGAAATCTCTGTTTTCTTCATAACATCAGTGTAACGTATTACAGTTGTACTTTCATCCAAACTTTTTAAGTTTAAATGTTTAATTTTGTTTATGAATTGTTTTCTAGATAAGAAAACTCTCTTCACAGATTTATACTGCTTTATTGATCTTTGAAGACTAGGTTGTAATTCTGAGGTTTTGTGTGGTTTGTCAAAATTTTTATCACATGTTTTTTGATCCTGGAATAAAGGTTTTATTATACATTCTGAAAAATATTTTTCAGATGAAGGAAAAAATGTTTCTGATAATAACCTAGTATCTTTTGTTACATTTGCACTGCCTGCATTGTTTTGCATTGTTGATGAAAGTAAAAATATATCTTCGTTGAAAATACCTTCCTTCAGATTTGCTTCCTTTGCTGTTTTCTGATTTAACATATTTTTCTTTTCTATTTCTTTGTTTTTGGGTAGTGATTCAACATTATTTTTAGACTGGCTTTTAACCTTGGTTCTTTTAATTTCTTGCAAAGTATTTATGGTGTTGTCTGGAAAGTTCTGAAAATTAAAGAGATCTTTATAGTGCCTAAAAGAAGAAATGCATTGGAGCTCTTCAGCTTCACTGTACTGTACTTCAGAATGTATGACTGAATCTGGAGAAAAACAAATAGAAAATGGAGACTGAGCTAACTTCCTTGCATCCAGTCCTTGCTTTTCTTTTTCGTTATGAACATAACTTGCTTTAATATCTGCAGCATCATTGGAATTGTTTTCATTAAAATCTTCATTACAATACTCTTGATTAGTATTTTTGGCTTTTTGCGCTCTATTTCTCTCTTATTCCTCCCTTTTCTGTTATAAGTCTTCTATCTAATAAAATTTCTTTTCTTCCCCGTTATAGCTGATTTCCCACTGTCTAAAACAGCCATAGATATTTCATTGTCATCTGGAATATCCTTGCACTGTAAAAAAATTCCTTAAGGGTTCATCTTTGAAAAACATTTTTTTCATGCATTTCCAGACTAATTTTATTTTTTCTTGCATACTTTTAGATATTCTTTCTACAGATGTTTCTGACACCTGCAAAAGTGAAATTTCTACTTGTTCTATTTTATCTGGTCCAGCTATTTTCCAGCATTCTTTCTTTCTTTTTTTTGTTTCATAACTTGCTGTGCTGGTAGTGAATTAGCAACATTTTCTACCTCTAGATGAGACTGTGAATAATCATATTTTCTGGATTAAAGTGCTTTTGTATTTCCAAACTCTTCCTTTTCTGATCCTGACCATTTTTATAATTAGTTATTTGTATACATTGATAGGAAAGACAGTATTTTAACTTACAATTCACTAGTAGTAAGTTATTAACTTCTATTAATTTACAATTTTCAATGGTTTCTATATCTTTTTTCACTAGCTTTTGCTGTTAAAGAAGACAAGATAAAGTTTTCCTAAGAAATATCAGTATTCTGTTTTCTAATTCCTTTTCAATATGATTTAGTAGTAACTGCTTTTTATTTTTATCTGTAGAAAATGCTGCTTCACTATTTTTAGGTTGTCAGTTATTAGATTTTAGATCTATTTCCAAAGTGTCTATTTTCTTTAGCTCTTCTACTGAAAATATAGTACATTTGTAAAATAGGTAACGGAGTAGAAAAACGATCTTTTCAGAGTCTTTTTTATTTTCTTCTCCTGCAATTTGAGCATCTAACGGAACGAAAATTATCTATACTGTGAGAAGATGGAAGCTGATGTATAACTGAGCTCTGAATAGCTGGAGACTCATGTTCTAGCTGATTAACTAGCTGATATAGCCTTATTAACTTCAATTATATTATTATATATGCTTTCATACAAACCTGACTGGCTTTTTATTCTTTCTGACTCCGGAGTGTTTTCAATGATTTGGTTCCCTGATACTGAATCTTGTTCTGTACTGGAAGATTTTAGATTTTCAGCAAGTTCCATGGAAGAAGCAGCAGCATCTGTATTCATGAAATCAGGATGTTTATTTCCTAAAGAAACTTCAGTATGTGTAATATCTGGGCTGGTAATTTCTTCATTATCTTTTTCTTTCTCTTCATCTACTACTGATTCAGCTGTTTGCTCTATGTTCTTTTTAACACATTTGCTTTGTTCTTCATAGAGCATTTGCTCTATTGCTGCTTCTTTCAAACCATCCTCCATTGAGGAGACGGATTGTATATTAGGAGGCAGAGGGTCTTCATTTTGACGTACTTCTCCATTTGCAAGCTGTTCTTTGTTTTTTTGAGCATACCCAAAAGTTAAAATATCATTTAACTTCAGATTAAACCAATTTGATTCAGACATTTCATTATCACTATGCTTCTCTATTCTTGCTTCAGAAGCTGCAGTTCTGCCATGGTGGCCACTACTAGAAGCAGTGTTTGAACTGCTATGGAGATCTGGATCACCATCTTTGTATAGCAGATCAAATTGTGATTTTTCATTTCCAAAATGAAACAAATCTGTCAAAGTGCTTTGAAACCAGCTATGTGACTCCATTTTAGTCTCTTTGGGTTGTTTTTTAAAATCAGCATTGTCAGCTATTGCTATTTTTCTACGTCTAAATGTAATTTGTTCTGAAATCTCTGATGATTTTCCAAAAGACTCCTTATTTTCTTCCCTTCCCAAACCAAGCCAACCTGCGATACCAAAAACAGTCCAAGTTGACTGAGCTGGGACTGGATTCAGAGCCTGGCTGATTGGGTCCTCTTCCTGGATAGACTCCTCTTGATCAGTCTTGCTGTGACTGCTATATTCTTTTGAGATATAACTATCTGGGAGCTTCATGATTTCATCTTCGGGCATGTTAAAGTCTGAGTCTTTACCATCAGTATAAAGAGATACATGCTCATTTTCTTCAATGTCATGATTAAATATGCTATCTTCATTTTCAAAAACATATTCCTCCCCATCAAGACAAAGAAAATCAGTTTCCTAAAAATTAAAATACATATAAAATGAATACATTATTTTTTTGACATTTAAAACATCTATTGTTTACCTAGCTTTCCTCACCCATTAAAAGCATTTGAAAACCCTTTGAGAAGGCCCCTTTGTACATTATCACCTCTCTCTCTATATATAATATCAATATTAATATATTTGTATGGCAGTAGTTAAGTGTTTCCAGGAATATTGTCCTGTAACTATCATTATTAATAAAGCATAAAAAAGTGATGTGGAAGGAGCTGTTACTTCAATGAGTAACCTGAGCCTGAACTCTTAAATTTTTTCCAGTCTTTTTGAAATGGTTTAATGCTGTTCTAGAATGCTGTTGCTTTCAAGAAAGAATAATGCTATTCTGGAACAACACAAAACTCTGCTATTAGCTGGTGGGTTCCCTTTGATCACACTCATCCAAAACCTGAGCAAGTTTTGACAGATAAATTTAATCATCTAATCATCTGTTAGAACGTGCCTTCTCCTCCCTGCATCCCTTATTAAGGCAGCTGGTGATGTTTGGTGGAAGGGGAAACAAAACTAGCACTATCCAAAATAATTTTCCTGAACTTATTTTGCATACATTTTGTGAGAACAGCATGAGCGTTATTAAATACTGAATAAACCAGCTTCCTAGAATTGTGGGTGATCCATGACTAGAGATTTTCAAGTAAAGGTTGGACAACCTTTTATCTGGCATAAACTGAGGATTCCTGCCCTGGGCAGTGAGTCCCTTCCAACTCTATGAGTCTGTAAAATCAATTGTCCATTTCAATGAACTAAACCAAGGGTGTCAAGTTGATTTCATTGAGGGCATGTTCAGGGTTGTGTTTGACCTCAGGGGGCCAGGGTGGGTGTAGCCAGCTTGTGTCATTCGTGTTGGGAGTGCCTATGGTGGCCCAAGCACTTTGCCAGTGAAAACAGGCTTCCAGGCTTCCAAGCTCCATTTTCGGTCATGACGGCTTCTGCAACCCTCTGCCAGAGAAAATGGACTCCTGAGCTCTGTTTTTACTGGCAGAAGCACCGTGGACTGGTACTTTATTGTTTCCAGGATGGCCCCGTGGACCAGATCGAAGCACCCCATAGGCCAGATTTGGCCCATGGGCCTTGAGTTTGACACCTCTGAGCTAAAGCAACTTATCGTAACAGTGGAAGAGTAAATTTCTTCTTTCCATTCTTCAGTTCCATTCATCTTTAAATTCAAAAAGTGAAAAAAGTTAGTCACTAATACGGGGTGGGGTGGGTGTTTAGAATCCAGTATTATGCGAAACAAACTATATTGGCATATGGAACTTTAGGTGCTCTCCATATTGTTTCTATTTTTTAAAACAAACTAAAATAAAAACATGTTGAAAAATGTTGCCAATACAGTGGTAGCTTGTTCAACTGCTTTAAAACTCATCAAATTTGGTACTCAACACATTTAGATGTGAAAATTTTTGCCCCACTAGTCCTCATTTGTTTGGTACTCAACACACCAGCTAGAACTTGTCAATGTCAGCTGCCTTGTGACTCACTACATTGTTTTTTATGAGAAAAGTTTGTTTGATATTCATTGTTTTTGGTACTCATTGTACCTCCTGTAACCAATTAACAATGGGTACTGAGGTACCCGTATATGCAGAACAAATCAAGTGTTGTGTGTTATGAGGAAGGAACTAAAGAGGGTCAATGAGTATAATTGCATTCAAAGTTGCTCTCCTCACTCCACACACACATATGCATACACACACACACAATATACTGGAATAATTTGCAAATCTAATTGTGATCTTTCTGTCAAATGGATGGTCTGGTTTTGAGAAAAATCCAGGAGTCCTTGGAGATAAACTATTATTTATACTGCAACTGCCAGCAGTAACTTATACAGATTTCATAGCAGGATTTTGGAAGTGATTTACCCTTGCCTTCTTCCTAGGCTGAGAGATTGGTCCAAGGTCACCCAGTTGGATTTGTTTTCCAAACTTTTTTGTCCCTGAAGTAGGGTGACCAACCGTCCTCTTTTGCCCGGACATGCCCTCTTTTTACGTCCAGTCCGGGGCGTCCGGGCGGGTTTTATAAATTTTATAAATTTAC
>JAEANM010024606.1:0-11120 GCA_017656035.1 Myanophis thanlyinensis
AGTGCTTTAAAGGTAAGAACCAACACCTTGAATCGCACCCAGAAGGCCACAGGGAGCCAGTGTAGCTCACGCAGGAGCCCCCAAAATCATCCGCGCGGCCGCACTACATAATACCGTAATATAGTTACAACAATGGAGATTCAGTGGACTCATAACAGGTCTCCTGATAACAACTTCTTCAATCTCCCTCTTGCCAGTACCATATTTTATCTACAAAAAGAGGAAACATTGTGTTTGTAAATAGTGATCGACACATCCAAGACCAGAAATAACTAGAAATCTATGTTTAGGACAGGATCAGGAGGAGGGTGTTGATAGAGCATCTGAATAAAGATCCTATTTTTTTTCTTTCCTGAAATGCCTCACATTCCTCAGAGTCTAATTTTAGACTGTTATTTCAGAAGTGGAAACTGACACTGGAATCAGGCATCATCATTATTTTTTGTTTATTTTCAAGAAGAAGCATGCTTGTAATTATCTATAATAACGTATAATTCACATTTCTAAAGTAGCCCAGCTTCTCAACGATGAGATTTCTGAATCTCAAATAGGGAGGTGTGTTTGTTCCAGAAGGTGGGGGCTGTGACAAGGAAGGAGTCCTATTGCATGCTATTATTTAATGGGATGAGGCATGGCCTCATTATGGCATACTCCAAAATCCAAGAAAGACACTCGGTGGTTCTTCTAAGCAGTTTTAGACAGAAAAACTAAAATCTCACTTATAGACAGAATCTTGCCAAACTAAAGCAAACTAAATAGTTATACTCTGAGAACCTCTAGGGAGGAGCTCTCTTGACCTCTTCCTCTCAACCAAACCATATAATCTTTGCTGTTAGGCAGAGGTGAAATTCAGCAGGTTCTAGCAAGTTCTCTAGAACTGGTAGTAAATTTCTAAGCAGTTCGGAGAACTGATTGTTAGAAGAAATCTCCTTTTGTTTTTTTCTCACCTTACAGGGTTAATCCTGTAAGGAAGGCAGGAAAAAAAAATTGGGTGTTGCTTCTAGCCTAACCTTTATTGCCCTGCTTACAGAAACTGCCCACTCAGTCACATGACCCCCCCCCCAGCCAAGCCCGCCAAGCCACACCCACAGAACTGGTAGTAAAAATATTGATTTCCACCACTACTGTTAGGTAAAGTATATGCAAGCTATTCAAGTGAAAGGTCACTGTGAGAAAGAGCTCTTGATTCAGGATGGGTAGAATTGGTGTACAAGATAAAGCTGTGCGAAGGTCTTCATAGCTAGCATACCAACTAAGAGAGATATAACAAAGAGGGGGCCAAATTAACACACCTAAGGATTCTCTACATTTTCTCAGGAGTTGCAGGATCAAATTGTTCTGAAGTAATAAACAAAACTGTTCCTCTTTTGCTTTGCATGGGCTTACTAAATCAGATCTCCAAACGCAGCCAAGTGATTTTATCACTGTTAAAAATCATCTGCATGGGATATTGCTGAATTATTGCAGCATTCAGGAAACTAAAATAGGCCAGGGAGCTAAATAAATCTGGAAAACTGTTGTTGTTCTTCTGATTTTTTTTTTTATAGTGCATCACCTAAGAACAATGCACCTGCAGGAATAAAAGAAAAGTTAGAAAAACTCCATAACTATATTTTCTTTTTCTCCTGATCTTTGCCCTCTTCTGATGTTCTTTGCCATGGTCAAGACCTCCCATCGAGCTGCCTGGTGGCTTCCAAAAGAAAGTGTGAAGATTAACAATCCTGAGGATGTATTTAATGAACAGCAACAAGGGATTAGTGACACAGTGTCACCTTTCATGGCCCTCCTTAACCGACAAGCTGACACTTGCTTTATTTTTGTTTGCCTTGTTGAGTAAACTTGGGGAGACTTAACTGGATTTACAGTCTTCCAGGTTTTCTGATTAGCAGCAATGCCATGGACTCTTCATTTCATTCAGTTTTGACAATGTTTGACAACTCCCTTGTGCGCGACTATACAAAATGATAATTATTTTCTCTTCCCACCCCCAGAGGAGGAAACAACTTTGAGAAGAAACAGTCTTAGATAAATAAACAAATAATTTAAGAAAAAATGTAACCTTCTTCCCTATAGCTGAGATCAGAAGTTGTTGCATTCCACGTCTGTAATTTTATTTTATTTTATTTATTTTCATTTACTGTGCAGTAAGAAACTGCCATTTACATTAAGTATCCTCTGTTCTTTGGGCTAAAGCAGTCAGATAGATTTGTAGAGAGGCACATATGCACACAGACAAAACTCTTGAAAAATCGTCTTTAAAAGGGTGGTGTGATACCCAAAAATACTTTAATAAGGCCTGCTTCAGACAGAAGAGAAATAAGATGGCTGCATGGTTAAAATAGGCTGTTACACGTGGGTGGTTATGCAACAATCCATGCAGTGATGGAATTCCAATTTTTTTACTACCGGTTTGTGGGTGTGTCTTGGTGGGCATGGCTGGGGGGGGGGGGTCATGTGACTAGGTGGGCAGTTTTTGTAAGCAGAGCAACAAAGATTAGGCTAGAAACAACACCAGAATGTTTCTTTCCTGCCTTCCTTATAGGATTAACCCTATAAAATGGACAAAACAAAACAAAAGGAGATTTCTTCTAACAACTAGTTCTCCGAACTGATTAGAAAATTTACTACTGGTTCGTGTGAACCTGCTGGAACCTGCTGAATTTCATCTCTGAATCCATGGGGTTGCACGCAAAACCTATATGATGATGGGAAAATACCAAGTTGGGATAATAGAAGGACTTTTACTTGCTAGTTCTAAGAACCAAGTTCTGGAGAAATAGCCATGGTTATTTTTACACCAAAATGAAGAAATAATCTGCAGGCATCTTAGACAGAAACAAACAGAAAGAAATATATTATCTTATTAGTCTTCATTGATTAGAAGTGGCAAGATCTGCTGTTATCCTCTAAGGCTGAAGAATATTTTGTTGAAGAATATTTTCAACAATAGCAAACATATTTGTTAAGAACTGTTAGAAACTTATTTTGTTCCATCCACTTTCAGATTAAGTTTGTTATATTGTTCTTATCCTTTTCCTTCTTGTACACTGCCCAGAGACTTTATAGTGGGCTGGGCTAAAAACATGGTATGCAAGCATGTAAATACGTAAATAAGTCATTCAGTAAATAGATAACTGCATACATAAATCCTGTAATTTGGATGCCTTAAACATCTTGCCAATGCTTAAAACAACTATAATTTCTTAAAATTCCTTAACTCCCCTGAGTCTCCTTCACCTATGGAGTCCATCCTTTGACATATCTTTGGAGTAGCTTTTGAGTAAACAGGCTGTATAACCCTGGCCCAGATCAAAGGTTCAAAACTTATGTCCATTTGGTTGAACTAAGATACCTGACTGACCCTGCTAGGATGGCCAGATAAGGTACCATGAGAGCTATAATGTAGATGACTGTCAGGGTTGACAATGACATCTTGAGGGCCATTTGTTCACCATCCCTGATTTAAACAAGAAGTGAATGAATATTTCTATCTGAGCATCCAATCTCCAAAATTTAAACTTGGCAATCCCATATTCATGGGAAAACATTCACATGCCCCAAGCTAAACATATCACCCAACTTAATGCAGGAGACAAAGATTATTTTAGATTATTTTAGCAACTGAAAGTAAATTCCATAAATTGACATTATTTCTATTTATACTCCATTGAATGGTGATAATGGAAGAACCAGAGGGGAAAAGTAACATACATAGGAAATTGTTAGGTGACATACATGAATATTCAGGAAGAAGACAAGAGTACATGGGGAAAATGACTGGGCCAGTTTTGATGATTTGGTCAGTAGTGAGTACTGATTGATACAAAAACATTTTGAAAAAGGTCTCCTTGCTTCAAATGCATAATAGATGTGAAGGGAACTAGTTTCTCTGGATGAATCCAGAGAGTCTTTAAAGGTCTTGGCAAGTTCAATTCTGGTAAGCCTAGGCATTTCAGAGACTAAAACGATCCTTTAATAAGAAAATCATGCTCTGTGACCAAGTGATTGGCACACTAAAGATTGTTGATAAGAGAAGATGGTCATATTTGCCCTATCTTGTTTGTCTGGAGTATAACAAGATCTATTAGCCTGCCTGTTTTCTTATTTTCCCTTTCCACGATATACACCTTCTAAAAAAATAATAATATTTTTTAAAAAAAACCAGAATAAACACGCAATCTGTTCCACTCCTATCCCTACCTCTGGACTCTTTTGAATAGGCCTTAGATACCTTGTTTACCCTGCTACATGCCAAGAGCAGAGGTGATGAGGACAGTGGCAGCTCCTTGCCAACCTCTCTTCAAAATCAGTTTTCTGGAGGTGGAGAAATGCAGATATTCACAAACAGATCTAAAGAAATTTGGTGCTAGAGGTCTTGGAAGGAAGCTACTTTTACCAAAAATGCTATTTCCCTCTAAAAATAATACACCAGAAAAATTCTTCCTTGTCTTGCACTAAGAAGCAACAGGAAACATTGTGGGAAGACGCAAAGGAAAGGTCTGGCTCAGGTGCCAAGAGTGGCTTTGACTTCCGGCTTCCTTAAAATTCAGGTGGCTGCTTCTCAGTTCCTCTGACACAGTCCAGAGACTTCCTTAGCTAGATTCCTGAGGCTTAGCACCTTGGATCCTGACATTAATTCACTTTTAATCCCCAATTTTAGTAAAACACATTGCACCTAGCTTATGAAAATATCCTTAGATATACCATCTGTTATTGTCCTGAAGGGTGACAGAAGAAGACAGAGGAGTGCAAATATAAGGACATTAACAGGGAAATATGTTGTGCATACATGGCGGTCTGATTTTGAGAGATGAATTTATGGATTTTTTTCATAACACTATTTGGTTAGGTGATCTGCTGAAATATGTGAACATCTTGCTGATCTCAGAGGGGAACAATATACTGTATCATATAAATGCTACTAAAACTGCTCTACTTACAACCACAACTGAGCCCAAAATTTATGTTTTGAAGTGAGAAATTTGTTAAGTGAGTTTTGCTCTGATTTATGACTTTTCTTGCCATGTTTGTTAAGTGAACCATGGCAGTTGTTATGTTAGTAACGTGGTTGTAAAGTGAAACTGGCTTTCCCATTGATTTTGCTTGTCAGAAGGTTCCAAAGGGGGATCACATGACCTCAGGGACACTGCAACCGTCATAAATATGAGCCAGTTGCCAAGCATCTGAATTTTGATCACATGATCACGGAGTTGTTGCAATGGTTGTAAGTGTGAAAAATGGTCATGCCACTTTTTTCATGCTGAGGTAACTTCAAACAGTCACTAAAAGAATTGCTATAAGTCAAGGACTACCTGTATTTTCATATAATGAGAGTTTATCGGTAGTCATAATCAGTGATGCTATCAAATGAAACTATCAATATACATATGGTGCAGGTATCCTCACTAAATATGATCCTCACCAGATATGACCTGGTATTATTGGGTAATAACAATGTAATCCCACCAATAAAAACATCCTTAGATATGAACTCCATACCAGAAATGATGTGTTTCCTAATCCCATCAAGAAACAGCCACTTGTCAACCATAAAGTTAATAATTAACTGAACCTCCCACTTGATTGCACTGATTTCTGACACTGTTAGGTCTTGATGCTATTGAGATATGGAAATATTTTCAAGCAAATCCTATTTTTTTTTATTACTTTCGTAATAAAGAAAGCCATAATAAACATTTTGCTGACCACAGTTAAAATCACAAGAATTACAATTAATAGGCAGTCAGGGACCCACAATACACATTACATCCATCCAAGTGGGAGCTTCAATCAACCTGGCCTCAACACAGGTTTCATTCACATATCAATGTTATCAATGCCACAAGGAATTTGCAAGAAAAATTCATTAAGCAGTGCATGTTTTAAAATAGTAATAGTAAACTAATAAAGAAAACCTTACTGTTTCTCTCTTCTATTTCATACCTGTACTCTGTAGATTTTATTTAGTAATTTTATTTAGTCTGGATTGTTGACCTATAATAAATAATTTGAATGCACCAAGCTCCCTGAACTGCACTCTATCTACAATAAGCGATGCTGGATTACAGCCAAGAAGATAATGAAGGACCCCAGCCACCCCAACAATGGCCTGTTCTCTATGATGTGGTCAGGAAGGCACTTCCACTCAGTGGTGGAATTCAATTTTTTTTACTACCGGTGCTGTGGGTGTGGCCTGGTGGGCATGGCTAGGAGGGGTCATGTGACTGGGTGGGCAGTTTCTGTAAGCAGGGCAATAAAGATTAGGCTAGAAACAGCACCAGAATGTTTTTTCCTGCCTTCCTTACAGGATTAACCCTGTAAAGTGGGAAAAAACAGAAGGAGATTTCTTCTAACAACCGGTTATCCAAACTGATTAGAAAATTTACTACCGGTTCTAACGAACCTACTAGAACCTGCTGAATTTCACCTCTGCTTCTGCTCCCTGAGAGCCAACACAGAGAGACTGAGGAGAAGCTTCTTCCCACAAGCAGCACGGTCTCTAAACCAGGACAACACTCAGGACTAAAACAGTCATATACACTCATACTGACCACTGCACATTGATGGATATTGCTGTCAAAACAATGGCCATCATATTTTATTTCTTACTCCTTCTCCTCTCTATTAAGTATTCACTTCCCAACTTACTCCCTTATCCTTCCTATAGTCTATTCTCCCTGATCTCCTTAATTTTATGATCATGGGAGGTTGCATAAGTATTTCACTACATATTGTACTGTATAAGACACTGTATGTGACAAATAGAATCTGAATTTGATTTGATTGATTTGAGTTCTTCCAGGCATGTTGGAAATGCTTTTGTATTTTAGAGTTCTAGACTTATTTAATTATGATTTTGTGCTATGTCAACCATGTTGCTCTCTCTTCTCTCTCTCTCTCTTTCACTCAGTCTAGAGAGAGGGGTGTGTGTGTAAATATATATTGCTTGTATGCAATTTACATGTATAAACTGCAGTGAATAATGCATATTATGCATTAGTCTGACATCAAAAGACAAAATTGATTTTCCCATTTCTGTATCAAGGTCAAATGTATCCTAAGAAAGACATGCAAATAAAAGAGCATAAAATAATGTGTCAATAATATATATTTAATGAAGTAATACAAGTATAATAATACCGGTGACAATAAAACTGACAATTCCATACAACATAGTCAATTATAGTTTTGTAAGAAAGAATCTGTAAGCTTATGAGTTGGGGTTAACTTGTAAGCTTATGAGCTTTGGGGTTAAAGTTCATACTAAGGAGAAAAAGAGGTTGCCTTCCAACATTCTTTCTTCAAGGCCAATTTTCTAGTAGCTGTTCAAAAAATGGCATCTAGTTAACTTGATTTAGTTAACTTGATAGGTCATAAGGAAGTTGACTTGTATAAATGCTAAAGCAGAATTTAAAACAGTTACAAATGCTCTTAACCAAAATCTGTTCATCTTGCTGGCAAACCAATTTTCCCTCTGGGTTTCATTATTTTAAAATTATAAAACTCCCAAAATATTGTTTTCACTTCTGAGTCAGTTTTGGGCTCCTAGCAACAGTCTTAATGAGTCCCTGCAGTTTTCTTGGCAAGTCCTTTCAGTACTGGTTTGCCTTGAAGACATGGCAAGCTAGATACCCCTGAAGGAGGAGGGATAACATTATGGTTGAAATTAGCAGCCAGAGGATTGAATTTGGCTGTTGAAATCTCTCTGGAGAAAGAAGAGATCGTGGGATCATCCTCATGTATTCCAGACAGCTGCTCCTCTCAAGTAGACCGCAGGCTGATGGTGGTCTTTCTTTGAAATGTTATCCTAGCCATGTTCAGTGATTCACTATGGCAAGAATTTCTGTAGAGAAACTATACATAAAAACATAAACTATGAGTACAGTATTTTGTTGGGAAGCAGCAGTAGCTTGACAATATATTGGTGTATGTCTCATAAACTCTGCAATTATAGTAATGCGAATGAAGGTCTCCATTCTAAAAAAAATTGCACTGTCTATGGATGCCTTGGAACCAAGACAGATAATGCTGAGATTAGAGTTACTTTACTTCCAGCTTTTATGGTGTATGACTAAAGTACAACCATCTAAAATTTACTTTGTAACCCTAGGCGTTTGGCTTCTTTGAAAATTCCACTTCCCTTTTTCATTTTGGGATGGTTACATTTCTGTTAGCAATGCACATAGTCCACAAGAATCAGTTCTGAACCTGATTCAACATTTGGGAGGGAAAAAAAAAGATCCTATTTCACATTAAAGTCATTTGAGCCCTCAGTTGGAATCTTCAAATCTGAATCCACATATCACTGGAAATCAATAAAGTGCTATGATTTAGTGTTTAAAAAAAAAAACTTTTGATAAACCTGAATTAAATTTGAAGTAGGCACGCCTATAGGAACTTTTTGCCAGGAGCATGTAGGACCTTTTGGGTGGGTACAGATTCCTATTGGGACAGAAATCCCAAATCTAATTTGGCTGGATCCAAGAAAGGAAGCACTCTGTCTGTGCTATCACAGCTTGTAAATCTTTCAAACCAAGGAACCTTCAGGAGCAAAGCAATGGATTTTCCCTGCCTTGTGGCAGAGGAAACTATTAAAATTGAAGCTCTGCAGTACAAAAAAAGGCCTCCAAAAAGATGACCTCTGGCAAGATTTCTAGCCTTATCCTTTATTATTATACACACTTATGCAAATGGAAGGAAATTCATCTCATCTGTTTTGCTTTACATGTTTAACGAGAGACACATTCTGTCCTCAAGCTAAAGATGTAAATTAGATTTAGAGCTTTCAAAGGAGCAGTAGATATGTCTGCAGGAGAACTAGCTCGAGAGAGAGACATTTCTAGTTTTAGGAGATACATTTCAATCACGATTTTCAAAATGTGACACTTTTTATTCTCGTTAGTCCAGGATTTGTGGGCATGGATATCTGTACAACCTTAAAAATGTATAAAGCTATTCCATTTATCAATATGTTTGTTGTCTGATAATGCTCTCTAGTGTATTAGCATTTGACCGAGGATTTGGAAATGAAGTTTTGAAAAGAAAGGAAGGAAGAAAAAAAAGTGCACTTTGCCTCCCACACTCAGTCTGATGCATTCATCCAATCCATAGGGAGAATCTTAGAGAAATCAGGGTACAAAACACAACGAAATTAAGTTAAACACAGCAAATCTGTAAAAAGTGGATGTGCTTCAGGTAGAAAAATAGCTGGATTCTCATTTTGGATATTTCTATATCTATCGTTTGAAAAAAAAATGATGACATCTTTTCAGTACACCATAATCAGAACATCAGGCTTCCACAAAGAGGAAATGCTAAGTTTTATATTAAAAACAGATTCTTGGCCATTCCATCCATATTTTCTTCCATCTTTTCACCAACCCTTGATGTAACCTTCAGCTACTGGTAGTTTGTAATAGGAGTGGCTCCAGACTTTGTTGTACTTAAGGAAATGTACAAAGGAAAATTTTTAAAGGTAACTTCTCCTTTGAGTTGAACATTATGGATGTGTGCAACATGTGTTCTCCACCATAGTACCAAAATGGTTTGCTATTATTTTCTTCCACATGTTTTCTAAATTGCAGTATAATTGTTAGCCCTTCAAGGTAGACAAGACTTTGAAACTAAGGGCATATAGGTAAGAACTTGTAGAAGATCAGGCAGAACCTGGAGGCAGAGACAAAAGAAGACTCAAACTGAAATTGTTACATATCCAAAAACAGTCCAAGTCCAGCCCCCTTGAATTCCACTAACTCTTATCTAGTGCCAATTTAGTGCTGACTGTTAGTTGACCAGATTCTTGTTCAGGCTTGAGCAACAAATCTTCTGAACGGGAACTTACAAGTGATCTTGATTCTTTGCATCTGACAGAACTACTTTTATTGTAACAGCTATAGGAACAGAATCTTACAAGACTGAATACGCTTTCCTCCTTCCCTTCTTTATCTTCATGTGAACTAGGGAGAGGCTTGTGTGAAATGTTGACTTACCTTTCTTTCTTGGCCCATGCTCAAGCCCCTCATATCTAACCATTGCCTTAATAACTGCTCTTCTTCTTGTACCCAAAGCCTGTTTCCTCTGCCCTCCACATTAGCCTATAGTCCTTGGATGATCATGTATCTCATCCATATGCCAAACTGGTTTGTCTCCACTCAGCTTCTGAGATCAGTAAGGCTGGCTAAATGCAGAGTGCTAGAATAGCTTCCCAGGAGTTGTATCTGCCTTGCTAATGGCCTTCGGTGCCTTAACCATTTGAAAAGTGTATGATCTGCATGTTGTAAAAGATCTCATTTGAATATTGTGCATAGCCTTAAAAGATCACTCTTATGCTCTTTCAGTCTATCTCAGTCCCAGGAGCATTTTGTGTGTGTGTGTGTGTGTTTTCAGGTCTTTTTCCATGTTCAGGTCTTTTCCCATGTAAGATTGAGAGTATCTTGGTGATGTTTCAGTGAGGTCCTACTCACCATCCTCAGGCTGGAACTTTCTGCTTCATTCCAGTGCAAGCTCTGGCACAAAGTAGAAAGCACTGGCACAAAGTTCGCACTGCCATGAAGCCAAAAGCTCCAGCCTGAGGATGGCAAGTGGGACCTCGCCGAAAGGTTGCCAAGATACTCTCAATCTTACACAGGAAAAGACCCGAACACATCTAGACCTACATACCTGTACCCATGAAAATCTACAAAAACAAATGTATATGTATGAATATATATATATATATGCAGGTCTAGGTCAACCCAGGAGAATCAGAAACGACCCAGGAGATCAGAGCACAAGTTCCAGGATATCTCCACAACAAAATTCACAAGGCCCTCACACAGCCCATGATACCAACATTAACTCCATCAACCAATCAAGAGGCAGCAGCGCAGTCAACCAGCCCAGCACACCAGTATTTATAAAGAGACAGCAGCTCCTTGTGCTCTGATCTGCTGGGTTGTTTGTTTTGTGATCTTTTTTCATTCACAAGGTCCAGGATATCTCCACAACAAAACTCACAAGGCCATCACACATCCAATTATACCAATATTAACTCCATCAACCAATCAAGAGGCAGCAGCACAGCCAGCCAGCCCAGCACACCATTTATTTATTTATTATTTATTAATTAATTTAATTTATAT
>JAEANM010024607.1:0-11119 GCA_017656035.1 Myanophis thanlyinensis
TTTGCATCTTCAAAGAAATTTTGTTTAGAACTTCTAATTTTTTGTGCTAATTCCTCCTTTTCCATAAGTCCTATTTTGTGTTTAATTAAATCCATTTTAATTTTAATGTCCTTTTTTGCAGAGTCTTCTGTAATTCTTTTTCAAGTCTCGTGTAATCGTTTTCCAGTATTTTAAATGTTTTTTCTGTTGTCTATTTCTCTTCCTGTGTACTTCATTATCAGGCCTCTTGTATAGGCCTTCATTGCGTCCCAGAGATTTTGTAGTGATGTGTCTTCTTTTTTGTTTTCTTTAAAAAAGAAAATTAATTCATTCTCAATTTTCTGTTGGAAGTCTTTTTCCTTCAATATTGCATTGTTTAATGTCCATCTAGATCTCCATTTCTGTCCTTTCCATGTAAGCATCATAGGATTGTGATCTGCCCAGATATTTGTCTCTATTTCAATTTCTTGCACTTTGTTGATTAACTCTGTTGACATCCATATCATATCTATTCTAGACCATGATGCATGTCTATTTGAATAAAAAATGTAGTTTCTTTTCCATATTTGTTTCTCTCCATGCATCTTTTAGATTCATTTCCTCCACCATTTGAAGGTTTTCTTGTTTTCTTTGTTATTTTCTGAGTTTTATAGTCTATTTTATCATTAATTATTCCATTGAAGTCTCCCATCATACATATGTTAACATAGCCCAGTTCAGTAATTTTTAAATGTAACTTTCTATAAAATTCTTCCTGGTTGTCATTCTGTGCATAAATTGCTATTTATAACATTTTAACATTATTGTCCAATATTTCCACCATCAAAATCCTCCCATCATCATCTCTATAGATCAATTCTGCAGATATTGTATCTTTGATATACAAAATTACACTTCTCTGCTTATAATGCATCAATGTTGTGAATAGCTTTCCTAACTTGGGCTGCTTCAATAAGTATTCATATTGTCTCTTAATATGTACTTCTTGTAGACAGATTATATCAACTTTTAATTTTTCCAATTTATGAAATATTTTCTTTCTCTTAATAGCTGAATTAAGTCCATTTATATTAAAGATGGCTAGAGGGCTTCACCTGGATCAAGCAGGGACTTTCCAATGTCCCTGGGATCTCTTGGATGTGCCCTCACCTCTCACCATCCCTACAGGACTGTTTAGGTCCAATGGACCCAAATGGACCATCCAGCAGCTAGAGTTTCAACAGCAATCTCAGAATGACCGGATTGCCTGTCATATGGCCATGACATCAGCTCCGCCCCTCCCTGAAATCTGTGAGATTTAAAGTTGTGGCTGGGCACTGTGGACCTGTCCCCCTTTCCGTCATCCCCTCCTTCTGGATTTCATTCCCACACCATCAGCCCTCATGTTAGTGAGGCTGGTCGAAGATGTGGTCAGGTAACACCAGCATCTCGGGGTAGAGAGCAGACACACCCAAACACCAACAAGGGCCAGAAGAAGTGCCCACAAGACCAGCAAGAGATGAGACACCAAAGAAACAGGCCTGGTTGCTTTTCCATCCCCCATTGTTGCCCTTACTTTCTCAGGCCAGGTGAGGACTGACTGGGATAGGTAGCATGAGGGGCAGGGGGCAGCCAGTGCTGGGATCTGGTTCAGCAGGGAGCCACAGCAAAGGGCCCAAAGAGCCACATGCAGCTCTGGAGCTGTACGTTGCTGACATCCAAGTTAGGGGGAGTCAAAGAACCCAAGAACCTCTTGCACAGTACTTGAGGTTCCTGGGTCACCTCAGACCAAGCTGCACAAGTCACTCTACCTGTAGAGACTGCTCCTCGAGTCACTCCACCCTAGAGACTGCCCCAAAGGTCCTAGCCTTGGGAGTTAAGTATGGGAGAGATCCTGAGCAACTGGGGTTCTTCCTGGTGCATGTCTGGAACTACATGCAGGAGTATGGAGCCAAACCGGAGATGGGAGAAGCCTGAATAAGATGGGTAACCATGGCTCTGGAGTGTGTGATGACTGAGTGGATGTTCTCCTCCACAATAACAATGCCTCTCAATTGCAGAATCATGACCACTTTATGGCAGTCCTTTGCCAATAGTTCAAGGATCTACTGGCTGAGGACAAGGCTTGAATCTGGATAAAGACCATCAGCCAAGGGCAAAGGCCACATACACCCAGAAATTCCAAGATTTGGCATTCTGGTTCGTCACATGGCCCAAAAACATCATCATTGACTGCTTCAAAGATGGCCTCAATTTGTGGAGCCTCACAAGGGATGCAGGTGTGGTAGATATCATCATCTACCACACCTGCATCCCTTGTGAGGCCCCACAAATCCTACAATGCTGGTATGTGTTGGCGGTTGAAGTGGAGATCGACCTCACCTATGACCAATGCTGGAGGGCTGGTGGATGGGGTGAGTCCTTCTCTCCCATGCATAAAAATAACCCCAGGACTACAATGTGCTTCAGCTGTGGGGAGAAAGGGCACTGGGCTGAGGTATGCTGATCCAGCAAAACCAACCTCAGTGCCATGGCAACCCCAAGGAAGGAGGCAATAAAACCAGCTCGGAGGACCCGAGAGACAGTGCTGAAATGTCTGGAGGTCATAGAGTTCACCCCCTGATGCTGAGGAGTTGAGAACGCTGACCAGCTCAGATGAGGCTGACAACGATGGTGACAATGATTCCCTGGTAAGTCGGTGGGTGATCCCTGTAATCCTTCCTGTGGTGCTAGTCATGCCCTCTTCTGAGACCCAAGGAAGGATGCTGGCTTTATTGGACTCAGGCTGCACTAGGTGCATTGTTAGCCCTGAAGTCTTTGAAAAACTGGGACTGAGACTCAAACATATGAGGGTGCCCATAGTGTTTTGCCAGCTAGATGGGACTGTAGCTCACTTTATAACTGAACCAGTAGAGATGAGAATGGGAAAGCATAGAGACTCTGAGTCTTATAGTGGCACCAGAGATGGAGAGGCTCATCCTACTTGGACTAATTTGGCTGCAGAAATGGAACCCTGACATGAATTGGAGGAGAGGGTTTTGAAAAGATTTGGCAGGAAGTGGCTAAAGAAGTAAAAGATCCCAAAACCCATGTATGATAGAAACAAAGGGCAAATGGAGCTGGGGGCAGCAGCTTGGGAGCACTCAATAAATGAATCCAGAATCCCAAAGGATTACTGGGACTTGTGAGATGTATTTAGTGAGAAAGACTCTGATGCGCTCATGCCCCATTGCTCCATAGACTGCAGTATTGAAATTCCCCATGCCTAAACTTTACTTAATGACTCCTTGTGAGCTAGGAGAGCTTCACACCTTCATAGACAAAATCTTAAAACATGGATTTATCCAACCAATAAAGCCATGAATAGCAACCCTGGTCTTGTTCCGGCAGAAGAAAGATGGGACTCTTTATCTATGTGTTGAGTATAGGGTGCTAAATGCAGTGTGTATAAAAATCCACTGCTCCTGATGAAGGACACGGCACATTTAGCCAAAGAAAAAATCTTCACTAAGTTAGACTTGCAGGAAACTTACTACTGGGTTTGAATCAAGGAGGGTGATAAATGGAAAACTGTGTTTAATTGCCCTCTGGGATGTTTCCAATTCCAAGTGCTGCCTTTCAGTCTACACCACCACCACCACCACCACCATTCATGCAACTGATCAATGTGGTGCTTTATGACTTTTTGTACATATAGTACTTCAGGAGGACACAAGACAACTGCTGCCTGCTGAACATTGATGGCTCCTCCATGGAGATTGTAGGAAGCACCAAATTCCTTGGTGTTCACCTGGCGGAGAATCTCACCTGGTCCCTCAATACCAGTTCCATAACTAGGAAGGCCCAGCAGCATCTTTATTTTCTGAGAAAACTGAGGAAGACACAGCTTCCACCACACATCCTCACAACCTTCTACAAAGGGACCATTGAGAGCACCCTGAGCAGCTGCATTACCACCTGGTTTGGGAATTGCACCATTTCAGATTGCAAAATCCTACAGTGAATAGTGAGGATGGCAGAGAAGATTATCAGAATTGCTCTTCCCTCTGTCATGGATATTTACCCCACACACTGCATCCAGAAAGGCAGAAACATTGTGGGTGACCACACACACCTCTCATACACACTTTTCACTCTCCTGCCATCTGGAAAGAGGTACAGAAGCATTCAGTTCCGCACATCCAGACTATGTAACAGTTTATTTCCACAAGCCATCAGACTCTTCAACACAAAGAAACTGAAACTATAAATACTTGCATATTTATAGTTTTTTTTCTAAGTTTTTAGTTTTAGAGTTATGTGTAGTTCTGTGTCCTGCCTTTTTTTCCCTTTTTTTCCCTTTTTTTATCTATGTTGTCTGATGTAGCACCTCGGTCCTGGGGAAATGTTTCATTTCACTATGCACTATACTGTATATTGTTGAAATGACAATAAAGCCTACTTGACTTGACTTGACAAGGGAGTGTTGGTGTATTTGGATGATATTTTAATATACACTGAAGCTATGGAGGAACATGTGAAATTGGTGTGGGCAGTTCTTAAAAGGCTCCAAGCCACTGAACTGTATGCAAAGCTTTCTAAGTGCAAATTTCAACAAGATAAAATTGATTACCTCAGTTATCGTATCTCAAATGAAGGAGTGGAAATTGACCCAGAAAAGGTAAATGCATTGTTAGAGTGGACCCCTCCCTACACTAATTGCAAAACTTCCTGGGTTTTGCCAATTTCTATCAGCAGTTCATCCCATCATTTGCAAAGATCACATTGCCAATCACCAACCTTTTGAAAATTAATGGTGAGTGAAAGCCAAAACTGGGTCAGCCACTTAAGTGGACCATGGCCTGCCAAGCAGTGTTTGAAAAACTCAAATGACAGTTCATGTCAGAACTGTGTTAAAGCACCATGACCCTCAGCTCCATTTGTAATTCAGGCTGACATGAGGGATGTAGCTGTGGGGGCAGTGTTATTGCAAAAGAATGTCCAGGGGTTACTATAGCCATACGCATACACCTCTAAGAAACTCACCAAGAGTGAACAGTGGTGGGCAATATGGGAGAAAGAAGTGTATGCAGTGTGGTGAGTCCTAATTACTTGGCAGCATTTCCTGAAAGGGTCAAGGGTCCTGATTGAGGTATGGACTGACCATAAAAATCTGGAAGCCCTGAAAACTCTGTGCAGACTATCCCCTAAACAAATCCATATGGCTCAATACTTTAATCATTTCAACTTCACCCTCTGTTATGTCCTAGGGGGAAAGAATTTTATGGTGGATGTTTTGTCTAGGTTGCCCCAAAACAATAATGTTAAAGCTGAAGTGTTCACACCTGTTATCACCTCAAAGCAGCTAGCAGCCTTGGTAACCACTAAAGTTCAGGGGAAGAAGGAGCCTGAGATTCCAAATGAACTGTGTGAGAAGCTTAAAGAAGCACTAAAAGTTGATAAATGGCTTACTACTCATAAAAATGACTGCACCATGCATAATGGACTGGCTTGAGTTGGGGTCAAATTATACATTCTCAAGCTTGAGGGGCATCATATTAAAAGGTGCTTATGACTCTATGTCAGCAGGACATTTTGGATTTGTAAAAACCCTACACTTGGTTAAGAGGCAGTTTTGGTGGCCTTCCTTGAAGAAAGATATTGAAAGCTATGTGACCAGCTGTCCAATTTGTGCTATGACAAAGAGACCTCTAGGGAATCCAGAGGCTTTTAGAGACTGTGGCCAGCCCTCAGCACCATGGAAATAAAATCTATGGACTTTATTGTGAAATTGCCTGAAAGTTGGGGGGACACTGTTATTTGGATTGTTACTGATATTTTTTCAAAACAGGTGCACTTTGTTCCCAGCCCCATGATTCCTTCCACAAAGATGTTAGCTAAACTTTTTGTACAACACATGTATAGGTTGCAATGTGTCTGAGCACATTATTTCAGATAGAGAAGTGCAATTTACATCACAGTTTTGGTGGGAAATTTTGAAGCTGTTGGGAATTGCCCAAGGCTTAAGTTCCTCTCATCATTCCAAAACTAACAGAACATGTGAGAAACTAACTCAGTCCTGGAACAGTACTTCAGGTATTACATTAATTACCAACAGGACAATTGGGCTGACCTTTTGCTTTTTACAGAAGTAGCATAATTCTGTGTATAGTAGCACAGGGTTCACCCTATTTAAGTTGGCCTCTGGTCAGGATTTTGTAGCTATGCCAGAGCTGCCTCAAGAGAAGCCATACATATCCTTCTTAGAGGAGTGGATAGCCCAACAGTAGAACACTTGGCCAGTTGCCCACAAGGCACATCAGACACATAAGAAACAAGCTGCCAAAAGATTTTAAAGTAGGTGATAGAATTTACCTCTCCTCTAAGTGTGTAGAGTCCACCCAACCATCTAAGAAACGGTCCTAAATATATGGGTCCATTCCCAGTTGTTAAAGTAATTAACCCAGTCTCTGTGCAACTGGAGTTGCCCAAGAACCTTAAGCGTATTCATCCTCTGTTTCACTGCAGTTTGTTGAAACCTGAAATTAGTCACCCCTTACCCTGCATCTGATATGCCTCCTGCTCCCACTCTAATTGAAGGGGAGCAGCATTTTGAACTTAAAGAAATTCTAGGTTCATGGACATAAAGGGAAAGTCCAATATCTCGTTGCCTGGAAACATTTTCTCTCTGCACAGTCCAAATGGGTGGATGCTAAACATGTCTGGGCACCTAAACTCCTCCAGATTTTTCATAGAAAATACCCTGATAAACTCTGAAGAGATTACTGTTCTTGATGTGATATATTGTGTGTTTTGCTTGTATAAATTTTCTCTCTGACTAAATTTTCTTCCTATGACTATGGGAGGGCTGAATATCAGCTAGCCTGCTGCTTGCTGCCATAGAAAAGGGGGAAGAATCAATGGAGAATTTTTCATTGCAGCTTTGCAACTATGGCCTGGATTTTGTCTATCTCCAAGGCCATTTCTGTTACCTCTGGTTGCCTACCTACAAGGGGGTTGGGCTGTGCACTTTGTTTCAAGTTGCTGTTTTCATACTCTTTGCCTCAAACCTTGCCTGGAATTTCTTGCTTTCGATTCATTCCTAGTAAAAGTAGTTTTCTCTAAATCTATGGAGCTAATGATTTTTTCTTTCCTAGGAAATGGCAGAGGCATCCTTTACAATCTACTTCTTGGTAAGCTAGAAAATGTGGAATCAACAATATCACCACCAGATGGATTTATAGTCAAATTTTAATTGTTTAATCATAATTTTAATTGTTTAATCATAATTTTTAATCAGCCTTTCTCTAATTAATTTTAACTAGATTTTAATTGTTATATCTGTATCTTTTATCTGGCTGTGCACCGCCCCAAGTCCCTTGGGAGAGGGGGCGGTATATAAATTTTGAAAAAAAATAAAATAAATAAATAAAATAAATCCTCTTTATCGATTTTTCATCCGCCCCCCTCACAATTTAATCTAATTCTGTTCTCTATAAAAGCCATATGATTTCACATCTTTTTCATATCTTGATTGTATCTGCATTTGAATGTACCAAGTCATTTAAATCCCTTGTGCATTTAACTCTTGTTTTGTTTTGAGCTCCCCACTTACATTTAAGATATCTTTATATCTAATAATACTTCTCCAGTCCACCAAATTTGGGTGAACAAACGCTTTGATTGTTGAGAGCCAGACCAGAATTTTCAAATAATGTTTTTGTCTTATTTTCTCCCATGTTAGCCATAAAGCATTTCTAATATAGTGTCTTTGAAAGTACCCATGAGTCTTGTTCTTCCTGTACCATAAAAATGTGTGCCAGCCTGCTTGTAAGTCATGACTTTCCAATGTTAATAACCTCACATTTCTTAGTTCTATCCATTCTTTTATCCATGTAAGTATTACAACTTGGTAATACAGTTCAAAATCTGGTAATCTCAGACTCCCTTTATTTTTTGCGTCCTGTAGCAGTTTCAATTTTATTCTAGCTCTCTTTCCCTGCCAAATATAGCTCAACATCATCTTATGCAAATCTTCAAAATATTTCTTGTCTAAGTTTATCAGTATAATTTGGAATAAATATAATAATCTTGGTAAAATATTCATTTTTTATAGTTCTATCTTTTCTTAGTTCTATCTATTCTTTTATCCATGTAAGTATTACAGCTTGGTAATACAGTTCAAAGTATTGAATACAGTAATACAGTTATTGTTTTTAATCTGTCCATTGAGAAGAAATCCATTTTGGTCAGAATGTATAAATTTGTTCAAAAATCTTTTCAGTCTTGCTGCGATTATCAATGCATATATTTTATAATCCACATTTAGCAGGGATACAGGTCTATAGTTCTTTCTTTCTTTATTTATTTATTTGTCTTTATGTGTTGGAATCCTGGAAGCTTTAGATTCGGGATTCCACAGATCGTACCAAGACCATGTTCTCAATAAAATTTCATTCTTTGGACTTTCATTCTCTGGGATTTTAATTGTGTTGAGGATGTGGTGTGGAACCCTGACAGTTTATTTCTTGTTGCATATCTAGTGCAGACTCTGTATATTTCATTAATCTCCTTTATTTCATCTGAGATGGTCTCTAAAAGTGGAGCTAACAGTTCTGCTAGTATCTCTGTCAAATCTTCTCCTTTTTCTTCATCTATACTTTGGAAATGTAGGTAATAATTGGCCCACTCCATTTCCAACACAATAATTGTTCTTTTGTGGCTTTGTCCAATTGCTGAACACCTTCCATCCATCTCCTCCATCTTTTTCTCTGTTAAGTCCACCTTCTCTTCTATTTTTTTTGCATTTGTTATTCATTTCACGCTATTATTTGTTGGAAATTTTCCATCTTTTCATCTATTTTTCCCATTTTCTCCTTCACCTCTTTCATCTCTGCTCACTCAGCTCTCATTTCTTCTTGTATTGTTTGAAGCATCAAACAAACTGTCAGCTGTTCATCCTCTGCCTCAGATTCAGAACCCGACATATCAAGTGGCTTTGACTTTTCTGGATGCACAAAAGGTTTTTGATAGGGTCAATTGGCAGATCATGATCCAACAAATCAAAGAAATGAGATATGGAGATCAATTTGAACATATGATAGTCTATATACTCGACTCAGAATGCCAGGGTAATGATAAATGGGGAACTTACAAATTTAGTAGAAATAACGAAAGGAGCAAGGCAAGGCTATCTTCTGTCACCTTTGCTTTTTGTATTTACATTAGAGATATACTAATAAGAATAAGAGCTAATCGAGAGATAAAAGGACTTAAAATAAAACAGGAGGAATATAAAATCCAAGTGTTTGCCAACGACTTGGTATTCTTTATAGAAAAACCATTAGAAATGGGACCAAAGCTAATAAAAGAGATAGAAAAAATTGGGGAAGTAGCCTGCCTTACAATTAATAAAGAGAAAATTAAAATGCTAATTAAAAATTTGGCAGAGGAACAGAAGAGGGAATTGGAGGAAAAAAGGGAGCTGCAGACTGCAAAGAAAATTAAATATTTGAGTATTTGGTTGACGGCGAGATGCTCATTGATAAAAGAAGATAATTACACAAGTTTGATTCAAGAGATAAAAAAAGACTTTAAAATGTGGGGGGAACTCCAACTATCTTTGCTAGGAAAAATTACAGTGATCAAGATGAACATTCTCCCCAAATTACTTTATCTATTTCAAACGGTCCCAATGAAACTAGATAGGAATTTTTTTGCAGATCTAAATAAAATAACCTCTAAATTTGTGTGGGCTGATAAAAGACCAAGAATCAAATTAAGCGCATTACAGGATAATAGAAGCAGAGGAGGCTTTGGACTTCCATCCTGAGAAATGTATTATGACACAGCAAGCTTAGCGTGGATTAGAGAGTGGATAAATTTAAGAAGCAAAAGAATCTTAACCCTGCAAGAGCATGACCTTCAGAGGGGATGGCATGTGTTTATGTGGAATACTAGGAGCAAGGCCCATGCGTATTTCAACAGGCATATGCTGAGGGATTCGCTGATTTGAACATGGGAGAAAATTAAAAATAAACACTATATAAAAATTCTGGGATGGTTATCAACAATGGAGGCAATGATATACCCTAATACACTAGATATGGGAAGAATGGCCAGGTATCATGAAATCTTGGACACTTAAGGGGTATTAAAGACCAGTCAGGAACTAAAGGATCAGAGACTAAATATACATTGGTGTCCATATTTACAAATAAAATCAAGATACAAAAAAGACCAAGAGGAATTTGGCATTGAGACAGAGTTAAAACAATTACATAAATTATTAGTACAGAAGAGAAATTGATCTCGAGAATATATAACTATTTAGCAAAGTATAATTTAGAAGAGGAGATAGTGAGAGGACCAATGATAACATGGGCCAGAAATGTTGGCCATAATATAGAACTGGAGGACTGTGAAAGGATATGGAGGAAAAATAACAAGATAACAAAATCAGTGGCATATAAGGAAATTCAATATAAAATGTGTTACTGTTACTGTTATTATTTTGCTCCCACAAGATTAGCCAAAATGTACTCAAATTT
This sequence comes from Myanophis thanlyinensis, assembly GCA_017656035.1. Classification (NCBI taxonomy): domain Eukaryota; kingdom Metazoa; phylum Chordata; class Lepidosauria; order Squamata; family Homalopsidae; genus Myanophis; species Myanophis thanlyinensis. The sequence continues at coordinate 10,488 of JAEANM010024607.1, forward strand.
GAGCCCAAATTGTTGGAAGTGTCAGAAAGCTCAAAGTACCTTCTTTCATGTATGGTGTTATGCCCGAAAATTAAAAATTATTGGAGTAAAATAAGGAGTTAGTTACAGGAAATTACAAATGAGCAAGTAGAATTTAAAGCAGAAATATTTCTCTGAGAATCATTAAAGGGAAATATACAAAAGAAATTAGGAAAAGAAATTTAATATTCATATAATTACAACAGCAAGGATAGCTCTTGCACAATGTTGGAAAAGTGAATTTGTGCCGATGGATGGCTTAATAATCCAAAAAAAATTGGACTGTGTGCAAATGGACAAACTTACCTTAGAAGAGAAGGAAACCTCAGAATATCATAAAGTTTGAGAAAATGGTACTACTGGATGCATAATAAAATTAAGCAAGCAAATGGAAATTATGAATGTATATAAACAAAGCTAATTAGTAGTACTAAGATATATTTAAACAATAATACTGTCAAGAAAAGGGATTGTAATATGTGAAAAATTAATTTTTTAAAAGGTTGTAGTGTGTAATTGTTTTTAAAATGTAGTTTTATAATAAAATTAGTAAGAAATGTTGGAGATGTGATAGGGAATTAGGGACTTATGAACATATGTGGTATAAATGTGAT
>JAEANM010024608.1:0-11119 GCA_017656035.1 Myanophis thanlyinensis
AAGAGAAAGAAAAAATGGCTCTCTCTACTGCAATGCAGTATAGGGGGGACACATTGGCTCACTGGATAAGACACTGAGCTTGTCAATCAGAAAGGTAAGCAATTCGGCAGTTCGAGTCCCTAGTGCTGTGTAATGGAGTGAGCTCCCGTTAGTTGCTCCAGCTTCTGCCAACCTAGCAGTTCAAAAGCATGTAAAAATGCAAGAAAAAAAATAGGGACCACCTTGGTGGGAAGATAACAGTGCTCTATGCACCTTTGGCATTTAGTCAAGCCAGCCAAATGACCATGGAATCATCATCAGACAGCACTGGCCCTTCGGCTTAGAAACAGAGATGAGCACCGCACCCTAGAGTCAGGAACAACTAGCATGTCTGTGCAAGGGGAACCTTTACCTTTACTGCAATGCATCAAAGAGAGGCATAAGCTTCAGAAAGAGGTAGTAACCTGCATTGCTGGAGATACAAACCTGATACCAGTCATGTTTAACACAAAGAATGGCAAAGAAAATAAAATATTTAACAAATCTGAAACCCTAAACAACTGAAGGAGAAAATCTAAGTTTCATGCTCCGTGTCTTGAATCATATTTAGACATTGTGAATTGTGTTCCTGAGATGTAGCATAAGAATGTTTATCCACCACTATGTTCCTATTCTCATAGTCCTCCTGGTCCTCCTGGTACTAAAAACAGACATCTGAAATTGGGAAGGTTTTATGTATAAAGTAGAATATATCACCTCTTACATGTTTAACAGGTTGGCAGTTTATCCATCAAGAGATATCACTTGTGAGTCATCATGTTGAATGAGAGCTTAACCAAGTACTTAACATGGGAAATTTATTAAACTTGATGTCACCATACAAATTTATTTTAAAAAACCACATCCACCCACCCACAAAATCTAGTTCTACACTATGAATTAGCTCTTAGCACTCAACAGATTTATCATGTATAGCATAATCTTTGCAAGGCAAAAAATATATACCTCAACCTCCAAGAAAAATCTAAACTATATTTTGGTCCACTATAAGATGATTTATATCTGTTCTATCTGTTATAGCCTTTTGTTATAGATTTCTGGGAACCTAATAACATCATGTTGTGTTAAAAAACATAATGATGATTTGTCATAGTGGGTATGTGACATGACAAGGTGACTGTACTTAGGTGTGACTGAAGTAATCTTTAGATGATTGGAACATTCTCTATCAAAAACTGTCAAGCAAACATTACCATTTCTCTGTAATGGTTTTATCTTTGAAGGAAAATAAAAGATTCATGTCAGGGAACTTTACTGATGAGTGATTAGAATCATTGCCAAATTAAATGATCATCTCTAACTAATTGGATTAGTTTAAATTGAATAATGAAATTTCAAGCTGTATTTAGTGGAACGTGCCTTAAATCCAATTATTAGTCTGTCAAGTGATGCTAAACAATGGAAGTGATTCATTCTATAACCTTTTAATAGATGCTGGGGGTATAGGAGGAGGGCTAGCCTGATTAGAATATGAGACAAAAAGATGAATTTGCTATATTGAAGACAAAGACAAATGGACATATTAAGTCTGATGGAAGAGATTTGAACATAAATATCTTATCCCAAACTAAAGATACTTCAAATTTCTTCTCAGAGTTTGGCACTCCAATGAATAATTTAAATAATAAGTTAATTTTTTCTATATTACTGAGTTTATTTATAAAATCTCCAATCAGTCAAATTATTGTGACCATGGTAAACCTGAATGCCCTGTTTTAAGAAGACATAAATGACCACACAAAAAAGGTGCCAGGCTTTGAACTATCACATCAGCAATGGACAATCCTGAATAGGATTTACACCTGACACAGGGTTTTCTGGAGCTCCTCTCTGTATAAATGGGGCCTAGCATCCTCCCCTCAGTGTGACTGTTGGGTCTCATGTCAAACCGTAGGTCACATTGTGACTGGCTGTAAAATGGGGGCATAGTCCAATCCAGTGTCTGATTTTTGTTTTTTTTTAAATTAAATGATCCTGCACTTCAATGGTTAAATGGTCTAAACATTGATATTTGAACATAGATCTTTTTAACATTTATATTTTATTGGATTCTACTAATCTAACTGAAATGTTAATATATATTGCTAGTTCATGTATGATATGCCATATGCTAAATAAATAAATAACTGTGACCATCATTACTTTAGGTATCACCAATGTTAGTAGTTATGCATTGTCTCAAGGGCCAAAGCTTTTGTGTACCATTATCAGGGGTCCACAGCTTTTTGCTATCTGTTGCAAAAGAGAAGTAGGCAGCCACTCAGACATAAATTGTCTAGAATTATCTTATTTCAACACTGGGGTAAATAAGTATATGGTCTGTATAATTTCACGTGTAAATAGCAGGTGGTGTTACAAGCTTCAGGGTTCTGCCTAATGATACAGGATACCCACATTGTTATTAATCTCTGACATTAGTGCAGAATACAATGAAGGTAGATCTAAGTGTTGTAAAAGAACAACCTCAGAAATCTTTAGTTTCTTCTTAAAGGAGGCAAAAATAATGCAACTGGGGAGATTAAATTCCACATTAAAAATTAGTAAAAAATATGGAAATTGCATGGAAGAAACTAATAAGCAAATACAAGCAAAATAGCCTAACATAGAAATAGTTTCTACTAATTAAAAATAAGTTCTGTAATTAAAGAAGGTAAAGTAATGCCCTGAATAAATCTAGTTTTCATCTAGGTCTATCACCTACCAAGAATGCCATTTCAAAAGGGACAGCTTCACACCAATGAAACATTCTTGTAGTATCCAGTGAGCAACAACTAGCTTCATCGTCTTCTTCTCTTTCTTCTTCTGAACGTCTAGGTGGACAAAATGACAGATTGTCATAGGATGACTAACATGGTGCCATCTATGATCTGAAGAATAACAGAAGTTCTTTTAATTTTCTTTACCAAAAGGCTTATAGCATACAACTGTATCAAGCAAAGATGATCCTAAAAACCAAGTAACAAAACAAGTTCTTAATTACATCCAATGGGTTCCTTGGAAGAATTCTTTTACTTTCTCTTACTTTCATTAAACTTTATTTCTGGGGCAGTGCATCCACATCTGCAAAATACCTTATTGCCAGAAATAATTTCCAGGATTCATAAATGCATGTGCATCACAAAATCAACACAAGTTACACCTGCCACAGATGGCTGATATTTAAGTAAAACCAGAAAGGAATGACAGCTCCCTTCTCACCAATTAATACCCCAGCCTTTAGTAAGTAAGTGTCAAAAATAATGTCAGGATTCAAGTTAAAGCAGCAGGAAGGAAAACAGTCTAAGGCCATCTTCCTTGCCATTCAGCACATGCATCTTTAAAAGAGGAGATCTGGTATTAGTAGATAATATGGGGAAAGAAATTAGTATGTGTATCTCAGTGCGCTTATGCCAAGAATAGACATTTTTGTCCATTAGTCATATGGCACCTCCCCAGCATTTGCACCCTCCTCCTTGCTGCCCAGATGATGGATTGGTCAGCTGTTGATTAAATTGTGTTTTGGCACGAGGGAAGCTATCTTGTTGCAAGATCTTTTTAAGTCAGCCCAGCTCAGCAAATCAATCAGTGCACACTTTTCCATCATCATAAAACCATGATCTATGTACACAACCTGTCACAGACAATATCTCCCTTCACTCAAATGTTTTAGGAAGCATCTATGCCCTGGAGGGAACACCTGTCAGAGCCCTGGGCAAAGAAATAAAAAGGCAAGGCAATGCTTGATATGCACTTCATCATAAAGGCATCTTTCTTCAGATATCATTGTGAAAGTGAAAGGGGGAGAGGGTGGAGAGAGTGCTCATCTATCTCTAAGTGCCTTAACTACACTTCCCATCTGCCATATTTTCCACAAGCAATATGAGCTTGTCTAGAATCTACTGCCCTAGGAAGGTCAATGAGCAATTTTCATGAATACAGCTTCTGTGGTGGGAGGTCTTGGGGTCTTGAAAAGAGAAGGAGAGAAAAGGATCCAGTCTTCCAAGGAAGTTTCCTGACTGGCCACAATTTTGCTCAAGCCTATTGAGCATGCTAAACATTACAATCCATTGCAAAATCTAGCATTCAGGCTTGAAACTCAGGAAAGGATCATCTACCAATCAACAATGGCTTCTTTCTAAGATGCCATCTTTGAATGGCATCATTTTTTTTCTTTACCATATCATCAGTTTCTTTTCTCTTTTCTCTTTTCCCAACACAGTCCCCATGATTGCCTAAAGGGAAAAGGCAAGAAAAAGTTAAGTAGGTGTTCCCTTATTATTACTTCAAAATAAGTAGCAATAGCTAAGGTGTTCTAGAATATGTCACTGGGCTGCTTTGTTACAGTTAATGTACCTTCGACTGTAAGCACATTACAAATCAGACAGTTTATTTTGCTAGGGTGATATTATCTGCTTTCTAGGGTTTAAGCTGAGGAGGGATGACCAGCTATTCAAAGTGACTGGGTGAACATTTTTGGATATACTTATTTAAAGTGAAAGTCAGATTCTATTTCAAAAACTTGGGGAAAGAAGGCAGGGGCAAAATCTCATACAAAATTATGTTAAAAAATCTTCTATCAAATATTGCTCTGTCTCCCCATCCTACTTTAATTATGTCTATTAGAATTTTTATAGCAAGGATGACCAACCGTTTGCAATTGAGAATTTTTTTTACCCCACTTTCAGGCAAATTATTACTATTGAAGTAGAAAATTGCACATGTCTTCTTTCAACAGGAAGGGATCTCACCCTGACTTTCAGCCTCCTGAAGGTCTGTTCAATAGCTGGGAGGATCTTGAAGTATTTTGAGGAGGGATTTTTGTGGGGTAGGTTAAAACTCTCCTGTATGTTGTCAGGATTGCTAAAGAGAGAATGTGATCAAGAGCTGTTGAAAAGAGAATGCAATCTGGTAATGCTCAATCTTTGTCCCAGCTTTTAGGCAAATCTGGAAAGAGAGATCTGATTTTTAAGATTGGCCAAACCATATAGAAAGTGATCTAAATCTGTACATGATAACTGCTTTAATCTACCCTTGTGAGGTGCAAGGAACTGAACAAGTTTGTGAACAGACAGAAGCAATTTCTTTATTGGTCACCTATATTACAAGAATCTCACCAGTCTGGCTGCATTCCCTCATAAACCAGTAGGTAAGGCTTTGCTAATGTGGTCTATGATGTTTCCTTTCCTGGAATGACTCCATAATGGTATGCCTCTTAACACCCCTCTCTCCTTTAGTTGGTGATCCTACTACTGTATATCCTATAGAAAACCCATTGCATGCATAATACTCACTTTTAATATTATTCTCCCCCCCAATCTATGAAGTTCCTAGTAATTTATCTATGCAAATGCACCAGAAGAATTAAAGTGAGCAAAATGACAATACTAAGAACTTTCAGAGCTGAAGAGAGCCTTGGATTTGAGTATCCCTAACTCATTTAACTGTTACGTCATATGGGTTTTCATTTCGCCCTACAGTAGTAAGGCTTGATATGAAATGCACAAATACTTACAAATGTGTATAACATTTCCATGTCACTTTAATGCTATGTTTATGGGAAGCTGTCATCTCTTCCTCTATTTCTACTTCATTACCCTGAATTAATACCAGTCGATTTATAATAATTAAGGGTTTTGCTTGCCATCAATTGAAATGCTATAAATTAAGATGCATGCAGAGCCTCAATTTGTATATTCTTTAAAAAAAGATTTATAGCATTTCAACTGCTATCAGTGAAAAGCCCTTGCAGACAGGTAAATCCAATAATCAAGCAAGCAGCAATATTTCAGCAATAGTTAATCTATCAAATAAACTTAAGCATCAAGGGTCTTCTCCTTAACAATGCACTTTTCTTCTCAATGGCTTGCCTTCAAAAGTTGTGGGTGCTCCATCACTGGAGGCTTTTAAGAAGAGATTGGATAGCCACTTGTCTGAAATGATACAGGGTCTCAAGCAGGAGATTGGACTAGATGATCTCCAAGGATACTTTCAGCTCTGTTATTCTGATATTCTGGTTTGCAGTTCCCTGGGCTACCCTTATTTTAACCATATCCCAAATGTTTTTTTTTTCATTGGACTTCTTCAAACCAGGAAGTAAGAGACCTTCAAAGGTAAAGCAGAGATGCATGAGAGAATAAATAAAATGGCATCAGCCTCATACAATGCATGGTGGCTCAGCAGTTAAGCTGGGCTTGTCAGCTGGAAAGCCAGCAGCTCAGGTTCAAGACCGGAGTGCCACACAATGGAGTGAACTTCCTGTCCTCACCTCAGCTCCTGCCAATCTAGCAGTTTGAAAGCATGCAAATGTGAGTAGATAAATAGTGGGAAGGTATTCCATAACATCATTCTGGCCACATTACTGGAAATGTCTTTGGACAGCACTGGCTCAATAGCCTTGAAACCTTCCTGACCTTCCTGACCTCAATAGTCAGGAACGAGTAGGGGAGTAAAATCTGCAGGGACTCTTTTATCTTTACTTTATCTAATACAACTTTGAGTTGGTTTAATAATAGACTAAACCCAAAAACCTAGTCTAAAAATGGTAACTCATGGTGTTTTATAGCACTTTAAGAATGAGGAAAACAAACAAAGAGAGGGCAGCTTTGAAGGAGTGGAAAAACATGTGGTACAATAATGTAAAACGTGAAGCCAGAATATAATTGATTATTTCATATTCTAGATGTCAGACCAAAACTTTGCATTTTAAATATCTCATTCTAAAAAGGGGATACAGAAAAGGATAGGTTTAGGATACCTGTAATCCTAGCATGTCATGTGTTGGGGAAATCAGGAGATCCAGGCAGTTGAAATGAGTATAAAGATTTATTGCAAGCTTAAGCTCTGGACAAGAATCTGACCTACTAACTGTCAAGGGAAATAAGCAAGAATAAGAAAGCATTCAAGGTGGGCTGGACTTAGATCTCCTGCTGAAGCACAGGGACTCATCATTTATACTGCATTTGACCTTTTCCTTGGGCTCAGCTTGGTCATCTCCTACATAGTCATTGTGAAACTATATCATCTCATTGCCAAGTTTTTGATCAAGACTGGATTGGACTAAAATTGTACAAGAAATGAAGTGCTACGGTTTCCCTTCTTCTGGTGTCACTACCCTTTACAGTGACTTCAACATGCAGTCCCAACAACAGCAGTTATCATGGGTACACACACATATGTTAAAGTCTAATACAACTTTACTATGGTGATTTCAGATTTATCCTACCCATCAAACTAGACTTCATATTTGTCTCCAGTTAGAGGAAAAGACAAAAATTGAATGACACGAGAAAATTAGTAGTGCAATCATCTTTTTCTTCCTACACTAGCCCCTCCCCCCCAAAAAAATAAGTCTATAGCCTTCTATAGCTTTCTGATCTGGAACTGTTTTTAAATATTGTAGATCAGCAGGCAAAACCCAATCAAACAGATTCTACCCCAATTCCTTAAATGAAAACTCTAAGCATACTACCTTTCTAATTTGGCATCCATTTTTTAATGTGCTACTATTTGTTGCCCAACTGAAGTCAAGTGTGTGGGATGCCCTCTCTCCCCAAAAATATATCAAAAAATAGATGCATTGGGAACTTAAATTGAAAGCTCCAGAAAATGAAAACAACATCATTATCAAGAACAAAACATAATGCCCTTAAGAAACAGAAAGGGAAATTGTGACAACTAGTAATCACCACTGACAACACTGTCAGCTGTAAGACATTTTTGACAACTCTTCATTGTATTTGGCCACTGCTAATCAGCTTGAATAAAGTGGTTAATTAGTAAGTTAATTTAATTAGGGGTACCGCTTGTCTATAGATTGGTGGGGATCTGGATAGAGCAAGGAAGCCTTCTTTCTTCCCCCCCCCCCTTGATTAAGATGTCCACATGAGAAAATTCTGAGACTGACTTTAATTAACGAGAACATGGTTCTTTTCTGATAATTTGTTGGGGATAAATGTCGTAACTGGGTGGAACCAGGTCTTCCCACCCTCCAATTCTAAGCACACCTACTTTTAACATTGTACAAGTCATGATCATGTCAAATGAAAGGTTTCAAAAGCTCAATTCAGACATGAGGGGGCCTGAAACTGAGTTGAGATTGAGATTGTGCATGTGAGCCCCATTCTCTGATTCTTCATATTTGTACCCATTCCCACCATCTTTTGCTTTCCCCACCTGGCAGATTTGAAAGGGATTTGTGTTCATATGTACTTCAGTCTATCTAACTATGAGATCATGGATTATGTCAAATGATTCAGATACATCTAAGATCACTTTTCTTTCCATTAGGGATGGGCAAGCTGAAGTCACAGAACCACAAGTACACTTTTTTATCTTTGTGAAACCATCTCCCACCCCTTTTCTCCTAAAAAAAATGCAAAAAGGTATTGATATTTTGAAATGGAAACATCCACAAAATAAAGTTTAAACATTAAAATATGCTAAACCTAATAAAAAGAGGGAAGAAAAAAAACTTCAGTCTTTCCAGATCCCGAGAAAAACAAGTTAGATAATCAAGGCTGAAATTACTTACATCACTCTTTCTACTGTGACTCTTGGCAATTCAAATATGTGTCTCAACCCACAAGAAGTCCCCCAGTTCTGTTTTAATTCTTTTTGTTCCATGCAGGAAAGAACAGATATAAGGGATACAGCCAGCCAACTAGGCCCTATCCTCTAGTCACCTTCAATCTCTCCACAATGTGTATAAATATCCAAATTAAGTTGTAATAACTTCCTTTGTATGATCTGTGATCCCTTTTCAAGGTAGAGTCAAGGCAACTGGATGGAGCTAAATGTTTACTGGCCAGATGCCCTATGGAGAGTTTGCAGCAGATATTTTTTCTTTGTCAGGAAAGAAACATCTGCTGCTACCTAGGACTGAACTCTCAACCTTGCAGTGGAAGGTGAGCACCTTCACCACTTACGTAGGCCACCACATCGCTCAACCCAAATTAAGCTATAATGATTGATGCAAAATGTACCAGAAGAACCAGGATCCACATAGAGACAGATATATTGGAACTTAGGTAATTATTTTTTCTTCCATATACATGTATGCACTTGACTCATATGTTACTTGCATGAATATGTTAATATAATTTTGTATGGCTTCTTTATATATGAGCAACTCCTCTTGTATATGTATCTAATTGATTTTAATTATGCTTCATAGTGATGGCTGGGATTGGGGAAGCATAGAATACACCATTTAAGATTAGAAACAGAATTCTTCTTTGCTCAATGCCACATCCTACAAATGAGTAATTCCTAAACAAATTGCTTTACATGAGAAACATCACACAGATGGGAGGAAAATGAATGATAGGGAAGAAAGTTACCTAATAGAATTTGTGGGTCAACGAATATCCAGTGCATACAGTGTGTGATAAAAATTCAGATATTTTGACTTCCACCCAAGTCATAGTGGAAAATCATTAAAAGGTGGGTGTGGAAAAACTTGACCAGGAAAAATGAGTTGTCATATTAATGTTGATCTATCTTTTTACAGTAAGCCAATTTGCACAATTGCTTCAAGTTTCTTTTTAAGAAGGTATGATACTATTATTTTTAAATGCCTCCTTCCCTAATACTTGCTGATTTTATACAGTACTTTACAGGAATGAATGTTTGCCTCAGTTAATAAGCAGGTAGGAACTGAATTCTGTACAGCATTACTCAAGTGTCTTTTATGGGGTACATTGCATTTTTGTCGTTCGGACCCCCTAACCTTAAGGGAAATGTTCATAATAAAGAAATAAAACAAAGAAGGCATGTAAGATGCATTAGATCTTGATGAGCCAGGTTTCTGCTAGACAGGAATTATTTTATGTTATTTTAGATATCCTAAAGGTGCTTTTTCAAAACACTGGACTTCCTTTGTTTTCCCTTGAAGACGTTTTGCTTCTCACTGAAGAAGCTTCTTGGACGAGAAGCAGAATGTTTTCAAGGGAAAACAAAATCCAGTTAGTATTAGCAATAGCATTTATACTGCTTCACCAGTTCTTCACAGCCCTCTCTAAACAGTTTAGAGCATATTGCTCTAAACAGCATATTGCCCCCCAACAATTATTTTACCAACCTCAGAAGGATGGAAGGCTGAGTCAAGTTACCTTTTGAAAAATCACCTTTAGTATAACCATGACCTGGATGATTTATTGTTGATTTCTTTTTATAATTTTACATGTTGAAAAAAACACTTTATGTAAATTTTAGATGTTATCACATTTTATGTAATTTTAAATAATATCAAAAGACCAAAACCTGCTAAAATATTCAATATTTTTTCCTGCAAAGGGACAAAAAAATTGTTTTGTTTTTTCAACCTAACTTCCATCTTATGTTTCTTAGAGCCTTAATTTCCCTTCTTAATCCTCTTTCAATCTGTTTAAACTTGAGTCTTCAATCAGTAATTCAATAAGGGCCATTATGATATGATTTATGATATGTGTGTAATTGTTAGAATTACTCTGGGTTATTAAAATATAAAGTAAGCTTTGCCGGGAGGGGTCTGTCATTTTCCACATCCTCAACACAGAATTAGGAACTGACCACATTATAAATAGGCAGGTTTGCACAAGTTAACTGGGCAGAACTAATAATTAGCTAACATCTTTATACAACTGGATTAGACTGAATAAATTCAGATAATCAACTTTTCCCCAGAGCAGTGTACAAGGAAATTCTATCTGGGTATATGGGTTTTGCTATGTAACATATTTAGGGAATATTGGTTGATAGATAAATGTGAACATCCCATGTACATGTACATATATATCTGTTTTCCTCTCTCCTGTTCTATTTTCTAAAAGCAGTGTAGACAAAGTACCTTTTTTTGTCTTTTGTGGCCAAAGTCAGGATTCTTTTCCCCCCCACCCTTGCAGAAAATCATAGCATATAGGGACACAATGCAAGAACATATTTCTGTGAAGGAAAAAAAGAAAGAAAATAAAACAAAATAATGTTCTGTATGTTATATTTATGAGTGCATATTGTCTTTCTGCTATTCAACCATGCTTTGCCCCTCCCTCTCTGAAAAAAAGAAATGATACAGATAGATAGACAGACAGACAGATAGATAGATAGATGATAAATGGCAGACAGT
>JAEANM010024609.1:0-11119 GCA_017656035.1 Myanophis thanlyinensis
ATCCTATAAGGAAGGCAGGAAAAAAACATTCTGGTGTTGTTTCTAGCCTAATCTTTATTGTCCTGCTTACAGAAACTACCCACCCACATGACCACCCTAGCCACGCCCACCCATGCCCACGGAACCGGTAGTAAAAAAAAATTGAATTCCACCACTGCTCCAGACTCTTGTTTTTGTTGTTCTCTGCACATTTCCTGGGGTCTCAACGTCTTTTTTGTATCCTGGGGACCAGAACTGGATGCAGAATTCCAACTGTGGTCTTACCAGCATGGTGTAGAGCAGTACTATCACTTCTCATTATTTTGACACTATCTCTCTATTGATATATGTTTGGCAGTTGCAGCACACTGCTGATTCATATTTAAGTGGTGGTCCACTAGGGACAATTAGATACCTCTCACTGTTACTACTATTGAACCAGGTACCACCTGTTCTATACACATGCATTTGGGTTTTCCTACCTAAGTGTGGGACCTTATTTTTCTCATCACTAAACTACATCTTGTTGGATAGGGCCCACTGCTCAAGTCAAGATCCTTCTGGATCTTGAGTCTAGCTTCCAAAATATTGGCTTAAATTAGAATTATCTTATTATGATTTCATAAGACTTATTATGGAATTAAATAATTATTTCATTATTAAAATTAGAAATATCTAATTCAGATAAGCTCCTTTTTTTGCCATTTCAACCATTTTCTGTATCCACTTTTCCTTCCCCTATGAGAAGCTAAATTTACTTCCATAAATCCCAGAGTTCACACATAGCTGTGAGGATCAAATTCCAGTTCAAAATGCTACATGGGCACGCTAGTGAAGGCATATGATAACTTGTTTAACCAAAAAATAGGTCTGTTTGATGTTTCTCACACATAATAATATCCCAGTCTTAAAATTCAACCAAATTTAATCAGTGGTGGAATTCAATTTTTTTTTAGTTCTGGGTTTTTTATGGGTTCTGTGGGCGTGGCTTGGTGGGTGTGGCTTGGTGGGCGTGGCTGGGGGGAGTCATGTGACTGGGTCGACAGTTTCTGTAAGCAGGGCAATAAAGATTAGGCTAGAAACAACAACAGAATGTTTTTTCCTGCCTTCCATACAGGATTAACCCTGTAAAGTGGAAGAAAACAAAAGATTTCTTCTAACAACCGGTTCTCCGAACTACTTAGAAAATTTACTACTGGTTCTAGTGAACCTGCTAGAATATGCTGAATTTCACCTCTGAATTTAATGTCAGCTCCCCTCCCAAAATAAACAGAATGAGGCAGGGACAGAGAGTAAAGACTACCTGGAATAAATGCTTAAAAACCACTTATAATAATCAGCAGTAATAATAATTATATAACACATTTGTAAAATTAAGCCCAAAAGGTTAAACTATGTACTTCAAAATTGCAATTTGCCCCATAGGTGCCTACTATACTTGTGAAATGACTTCAGTTTCTTCTGACAGGCTCACTTAAAGATACACGTTGCAGCTTAGCATAATAGTTCAGTATAGCCTAGAGGTATTCAACTGTCCCAAGTATCTTTAATCGTTTTCATAAGAAGCATATACACAGGTAAAGAAAGAGCACAGCGCAATGATTAACTGCCAACAGATTACAACCCATGAAGCTATTTTTATTTTAATGGGCTAGTAAAGTATGCCAAGTTGCAAAGCTCTTTGGATAAAATATTTCCAATGCATTTCTGCCAAGTTATAAGGTCCGCAAAATCATCACAGGCAGAAGAAATATGCAGTATAATATGGTTTTGTATTCCCCTTTAAAATACAAGACAATGAAATAAGATTTTTCATTTCAAAAACAGCAATTCCTGCCGTATAATTTTAATTACAAAAGCTTTTGAAATGGGTTCAATAAAGAATTTAAAATGCTGGTTTTTCTTTTAAACATAAAAAAAAAATCTTATTTTAAAAAAAATCTGTGAATGGTATTAGATGTACATTTCAGATATCGTGAAGATAAACTTCCATTTCAATTTTTTAATAGTTTAGCAAAATGGAAAATTTCAATTCATAAAATCTTTATAACTGCTATAAAATAGTAGGAGCATATGAGTATTGCAGAAGAAGATAAGAATAGTTTTAATTTCAACTCCTGGGCAAATAGTTAGATAAAAATTGCCTGTTTCATGAGAGGAAGCTTATAAGCTAAACCTATTAAAAATGATAAATTATGGTCAAAGAAATAGATATTTTTGCCTCAAAGGACTGGTGGTAACTAATAAAAGTTTCATGAAGTAACATCTAAATCAGTGTTCCCCAACCTTTCTGGCTTGGTGGCCCAATGTGGGGGCGTGGAGGGAGAGGGATGTTTTGTGTGAGGGGCAGATGCGCGCATAGCTTGTGCAGGTGGGGCTGCGAGCACTGGCTCCTGCCACTCACACAAGTCGGGCTATGGGCATGCGCACCAACCTGCCACTCACACAGCTCGGTTCCAAATCAGTCATGGCCCCGTAGTGAGCTGTGGCCCAGTGGTTGGGGACCCCTGATCTAAAGAACCAATCAGAACCATTATTTTTCAATTGTGGCAACTTTAAGTTGTGTGGACTTCAATTCCCAGAATTCCCTGGGACTATCTTTAAATGGCACTTGGTTGGTTCAGCATGCAATAGTTCATGTGTTATCTATCACAAGTTATCTGGGCTACATTACTGTGGCGTTGTTGGTCCTGCAGTGGTTTCCAATAGGATTCAAGGGCAAGGATACTCTTATTTTTAATAAAGCCCATTATTAAAACCCAATAAAGAACATTCGAAATAGATTTTAGGACAAACTATGATTAGCCTAATCCAAGACCTGGAGGGGAAAGCCACACTTGAGAGACAAGGTTACACAAATAGACAGTGAATACATTCTTGTGATTCAGTTTGTTCAAATGAGAAATTGTTTTCAAAAGATGTTCCACAAAAACTAACCTGGCTTCTTAAATATCAATAAAAGATGAACTAGCTACAAGGAAAACTCAAATGACAAATCTATCTGTTTTCTAAGACACGTTTTGAGTAAATTTTCAAAATATTTCCTATAAAATCTTCACAAAAATTCACACACGCCCACGGTCATATATATGCATGTGAGTTTTTACCCAGGGGAAAGTCCATGTGCATTTTAATTGAGTGTTTTTATAGTTCCTGACAGTTGTTGACACTCATATGACATTTAAATCTAATTAATTAATTAATTTCCATATTGGACGTGTTTTGGATATCCATTTTTATTATATAATTACACTGTAAAATTTGGAGAAATGCAAAAGCTAAACAATGTATCTGTTCCGGTTCACATAATCACTCAGAAGATCAAATTAGATTGATTTATACTAAAATGCAACAAAAAGCGTTATTTAATAGCAATAGGGTGGTCAGATGCAGGTTTTATGCATAATTCTACCAGCGTATTCATACTTAGAGATGCATGAAGGAATGTGATAGCAAAATACATTAGCCTTCTCATCGCATCCACAACAGTAAAGTAGAATGTATGGAATTTTTATTGAACACTATGCATTATTTGCATTTTAAGGTTGCTTGGAATCAGCATAAGCAGCAGCTGATAGATGAGAGCTAGAAAAGACTTCTATAGGATTGCTTTTCATGGGAGAGATGACGATAACTCAGTTTTGCCAACAATATTATTTTAACGGTTTATGCTGTCGTTTGATTTTTAACTGGTGTGTAAGGAACTAATCAAAGCCGATCTCTAGAATCAACTTCAAAACATTTTATTTAGATGCAGTAATGAATATTGAGAAATCTAATCCCAAAACCTTAAGTCTCACTTGTCAATCAAATTTAACCTGTCAAAAGAATCAAATGTCTTCCAAGCAGCACATACGCACATCAAAACCATGGTTAACGTTGCAAAAACGGAGGCTGAATTCGCGCAAAACAGAATTAGAAAAAAACTGTGTATGGTCATATTATGCAGCTGTTTTCAACACAAACACAATAACCCAATGTAGTTTGTCACTGGTATTATCAGCATCTTCCAAGCCCAAATTTACAACTCTGTGGACTTTTATGCTCCACTGACAATATGAAAAAAGGCTCCTTTAATGTAAAAATATAAGTAAATACACATGAACCTCTCCCCCACGAATTTAATTAAATTTTGTTTATACCGACAAGATGATAGACAAGGCATTTTTTTTTTGTTTTATTTTGACACGTAATTCTTACACAAGGAATGTAATCTATCAATCGTGTGTGTAACAATAAATGAGATGGAAAATAAAATTAGTGTAGGAAAATATCCTACCTTCTAAAAATATATATTTTCCCTCCTTCCTTGGGAGAAAAAAAGTACTATACAATACTGTGCACATCTGAAATAGCTAGGAAAGCTTTCAAAACCTTGCAGCTATTGAATGAACAGTTCGTCATCTGTTTTCGGGAGAAAAGAATATTGTGCAAACACAAAGGCGGAAGAATTTAAGTCCATGTAAAGTCCTCTTCGGTACAAAAGGGTCATCAACTTCACTCAGCGGTGCTACTGTGCATTAATGAAACCTTCAGCATCCAGAAACAAAGAGGGAGCTTGCATTAGGCCGCAATCCAATTGTATTTATTTCCTAGTAATAGCATACCTACCTCTTTCGGTGCTTTCTATTCTTTGAGCAAAGGGGTAAAGGCAGGATAAAGGCAAAGAGGGCTTTTAGAGAATCAGGCTGCTTGCCTAACTTTTTTTTTTAAATCACAGTAGCTCAAAACAAAAAGCAAAAAAAAAAAAAAATCAAAGAGAAAAAAATAGGGGGCAGAAGCCTGACAGAAATCCCTACAACCCTCATTCCAGGCGTAATGTCATTTAATACAGGTTCCTCGGCCTAGAGTCCCGGTCAGTTGAAATAGTACACAAAGCGCAACTGGCAGAAGTGCCTTGCTCCAGTTTTTGAGGAAGGATGTGGCTGTTTGTAGCCACATGTTAGGTTGCTGACTTACATTTTGTGCTTTTGTAATGTTTCGCCCCGGGACAAGGAAGACATGACAGGGAGGAAGGATCAGACAGCCCGATCTCAAAAATATATGATGAGACAATAATATAATATATTATAAGAAAATGTACAGTACCCACAGAGCCAAAAGTAGCATTTTGAAATTAATTATTTACTCTCTTACACTCTAATGTCAGTGAACAAGAAGGGAACTATAATATTCGAAAAAAATAGCATTAGTTTGTGGATTAATGTACGTTAAAAAGCTAATTCTTGAGGTAATCTGTGAAGTTTCAATGGCAATTGTTTAAGTGTAGACAGGGAAATGTATTAGTTTGAGGGCCTGGAATAAAAGATGTATCTCTAAAATATATTTGGGTATATTCTGAAGAATGTTATTATAAAGCTGCAAAAGAATTACATCAAATATAGTCTATAATCAAAACACTATCAGAACATTTAAAGCCTTATGTTAAACTGCTTATGAGAGATTTTAAAAACGGATGTAAGTTGAAGTAATAGTCACATGTCATTATGAAATAAAAAAGGCAGCATAATTTTTTGGGGAGGGGATTTTTAGAGAGAGAATATATACCTGGAAATGATGCATAACTCTCTGAATTTCTCTTTGTAGAATATTTGCTGCGAATTATTAAAATATTGTTTTTATTAGTATTAATATATACTAATAAATAACTACTAATAAACTTTGAAATGAGATCAGAGTAACAATCCTGTGACAATTGCCACATATGAAATGGATATATACAGGTAGTCCTCAACCTACAACCACAATTCAGCCCAAAATGTATGTTCTTCAGTGAGAAATTGGTTACGTGAGTTTTGCCCCATTTTATGACTTTTCTGCCACGTTTGTTAAGTGAATCTGGTTTTCCCCCTTGACTTTGCTTGCCAGAGAGTCGCAAAAGGTCATATACTTCTGGGACATTGAACCATCATAAATATGAGCCAGTTGCCAAGTGTCTGAATGTTGATCGTGCAACCATTGGGAAGCTGCAATGGCCATAAGTGTGAAAAACAGCAACAGCAATAGCACTTACTTATATTCCGCTTTACAGTGCTTTCCAGCCCTCTCTAAGCAGTTTACAGAGTCAGCATATTTTCCCCAACAATCTGGGTCCTCATTTTACCCATCTTGGAAGGATGGAAGGCCGAGTCAACCTTGAGCCTGGTGAGATTTTAACTGCCAAACTGCAGGCAGACAGAGGTCAGCAGAAATAACCTATACTGCTGCACTCTAATCACTGCGCTACCGCGGACCAAAAATGGTCACAAGTCACTTTTTTGAGTGCTGTTGTAACTTTGAACAGTCACTACATGAATTGTTGTAAGTCAAGGACTACCTAAATATAGTGAAATGAACACCCCATTTCATTATTCCTTGAAACCGCATGACAAACCAGAATGTGCAGGGAGAAGATTTTTTGATTTTCTCCTTCTGAGATAAGAGAGAAAACTTTAAATTTGGTTTGCCAAAATTTATGACCAACATCTATCTCCATGCCTACTAAGAGTTGAGCATTTTGATGTCAAAAGAGCAAAGGTGATTAAAGCAATCATGAGTCTTAAAAGGCCCCCTGGTTCCTTTGCATGCCACTAACTGAAATTAAATTTGCATTGATTCCTCTCCCACACCTCCCCCAGTCACCATTAAGCTACCTGTTTCTTAATTTAAAAAGCAACTGGGATATAAAAACATATTTTCTCTGCTCCCATTCCTGGGACAAGCACATCACCTTAACCCATCTCTGGGTTTTTATGGGGACTGATAGGATTGTTTTTCAATCTGAAAAATGTAGTTCACAGGAAAAATGGCCAGACATATTCCTTTAAAGTACAGCTTCTTTGAGGCAATGGTAGTGGTCAGTGGGTTTATATTGTGACATATTTATAATGGCACAAATGAAGCTGAGAAATTGGATTCAAAGCAACAACTGAATTAATTTACTACATTTCAGAACATATGAGCAAAAATATTTTCGCTCCAAATAGTCATTTTGAGTCTTCCAAGACTGCTGCGAATAAAAACATTCACATTCTGGAATATCTCGAAAGCCAAATAAAAATGATCCATTTTCTCCTAGCTGAAATTATATTCTCAGTAAAGTCTAAAATGCCAGGAACAGGCTCTGATTCACAACACTCTAGTTCATAAAATCTCGTTTTGTTTTTATGGTGCATATTTGAGAGGACAAAGACGCTGTGGGTATGCGCACAGCCACATGGTACACGCGCACACAAACATACCCTCTTCTATTTGTCAGAATAATTTCTGCTCTAAAATATTTTATGCCCACAATACAGAATGCATCATCCCAGTCTTTAAAACCAAATTCAATCTGTAGTCATAACTAATGGCTGAAAGAAAGCTGTTTGGGCATGACAGAAACATAGATAATGAACCTCTTAAAATAGTCATAATAATTTCACTTCATTTTCAGTCATCATTCAAGAAGAGAGGATTAACATACACAGAGACATCACGCTACTCTATAAGATTCCTGGCATATAACCAGCAGAGTGCAGAAGAAAGATAAAGAAAAATTTACAACCCTAAGGTTTCTGGAGAGCGCTGGATGGACTTCTAAAATAGGCTGATACACAAAGCAGACCAATACCTGAGGTATGATTGAAATTTTCTTCCTCAAGTCATGAAGTCCTAGTTCTGATGTCAAATATTTATCAATCCAAATTCTTCCTTGGGGCTCAGCCAACCGGAAAAGAGCAGCTATTAGAGAGCTTTTGCCAGCTCCTGTTCTTCCCACAATTCCAACCTGAAACACACAAAAATAGAAAAAAACATATACTAGGGGAAGAAGGCATTTATAAAGCACTGCTTCTAATTATCTTGTTTATTTTGCTTCTTGTAGGGCAAGATATACAAGGTAGATATTAGGCAACAAAAGACGCATAAATATTGCCTTTAAAAGGAAGATTTTTCACAGCATTTGAATGACCTAAACCTATTGTTTGATAATATAGTGGTTTTAGTTCATTTTCCTCATGTGAAGTAGGAATCAAACAAATATTTTCTCTTAGCACATGTGAAAGAGATGGCTTATTAGGACTTTTACTTTTGCCTTTAACTATCTTATTTCAGCTGTTTAAATTGAGCTTAAATTTTAATGCAACTTTATATATGTTTCTGAAACAATCATTGTCTAGCTTCAGAGCCTGGGTAGCTTATAAAATATTATTAACATTTGCTTTTGGATAAGAATATTAGTCCTTTTGACCACAATCCTCAGAATAAATATTATGGGTGGTCTTTTTATAAACCTTCTGTCAAAAAATCAGCAGCAGAAGAATAAACATATATTTCTTTTACATTAAGAAAGTGAAAAAGACTTCTAAGATCCAAAGTCTACTTATCAATTTCTAGTTCAGCCATCAGAGAGACAATAATTAATTATATTGAATTCATTAATCAGCAAAGAAATGGAGAACAAGTAATTGATGATCAACTGATTAAGTATCCTCAAATTGGTGTCAACTTTTATTCGAATGTCAGACCAATTCTCTCCAAGAAGATCTGTCTTCAAGTTGGCCTTTTAGTTCCATTCATTGCTACTGAAAACTGAATCTATCCATCTTGCTGTCTGTCATTCACTTCTTTTCTTTCTTTCAACTCCCCAGAATTATGGGCTTTTCAAAGGAACTGCCAAAATATTACAGTTTGAGTCCTATCACTGATGTCTTGAGTGGAAATTCTGGATTGATTTGTGATTTTTTTTGGTAGTTATCCATCATATTCTCAAGAGTCTTCTCCGACATCAAAATTTAAAAGCATCAGATGTGCTTTCTTTCTTACTTTTTTCAAACTCCATATTCTGTAACCCTATGAGGGCATGATGAAAACCTGAACAACGCTAATCCTTGTAAGTACAGTCAGGTCTGGACAGCTGAACCTTTTTTCTAACATTGTCCACTTTAAATTACACTGAAACTGAATTAGACTTCAACTTCATAATTAAAATATCTAAACTGTGTTTAAAATTACTCTGATTTCCTAAAATACAGGAATGCTAAAATAGATACTACATTTTAAAATTTCTATTAAAAAAAAAACAGAATGTTGTCCCTGACGTTTGTGCCATATCACAGGAAGAGAAAAAAGAACAAAAACAAAATGCGTAAACCTAACAATTTTTTTCAAGTGCGCTGAGAAGTCAACAATGTGAATTTCACATGATGAAAACCATTTAATCCCATTTCTTCATTAACCCTCAATTTAAAAAAAAATCTGTATGAAAGTTTATCAATAATATTATGATGCCTTTTAAATGCATTTCTCATATTATTTGTGTCTTTAATTGGGAAATGTTTTTTATCTCCATCAGTATATATTTTTTTAAAAATCAAGACGTATACTATGAAATCAGAAGCAGTGAGATTCTGAATTCACATTCACTAGGAGGTGCTACCTAGCATAAGATCATAGCAACATTCAGAAATTCTTCAAAACTTCCCTTCCAGCTGTTTTTCTTCACTTGGAGCAATGTGATTTACCCTCCTTTTTTCATCAACAGAATAATTGGAGAATTAGTCGAGACAAACTCTCAGCAACCTCTCTTTCAGTTGTCTTAATCTCTGCAGATGATAGCTCCTGAGGGAACCTTGGCTAATCACAAAAACACTAAACAAAGTCATATCTATCTTTTCTTAGAAAGGAAACCAGAGAGCCCAGAAGTGTAGCCCAGACTGTAAAATCACAAAATACATTCCCAAAAGCAGCAGTTGCAAACCCACGGTTCCTTATTCCTGCTAAGAAAACAGCCCAGGTACGTTAATTCAGCAACATATTCCCTCTCTTCCTAGTCATGTTCCTTTGGTTTGTTACTTTGCATGGTATCTGAATCCTTATCCGCTATTAGAAGAGCATATGACTACTGCAAGAGTTGGCCCAAAGGCAAATAAAAGTATGAAAGTGATAAAGAGATATCCTGCATAAATTCTTAAAGGCTTTTGCTTCCCCATGAAGTCATCTCTGCAAAATAAAAGCCACACTTTTATATAGTAGATTTACATAAATAGTAGCTTAAATAGTGGAATTATTCTTTCTGAGATTAAACGGGAATTAAGGAGATGAAGCAATGTTTTATAAAATGGGAGGTACATCTGAGAAGAGAACTGAAGAGAATCATAACCTGACCTGAAACCTAACCTCCCTCTCTAATTGCTCATTCAAACTGTTTTACGGTATTTTTAAAACTATCCTTGCAAATCCTCCAGTGCTTCAGGTAAAGCAAACAATCCTGGGCTGAATTAATCCCAAGGTTTCAGATTTATTATATTTCTGTCCAGGACTAGCATAATATTTAAAACTAGAAAATCATGAATCTTTCCAAACCTAACATCTACTATATAATACAAACTATAAAAAGGTAATTAAAAATTAAATTTATAGCCTAGAACTAGAAAATCCATTTTATAAGACTTAAATCTACAAAATACAACTAAGTAACCTGATTATTATTAAGCAAACATACAGTAATGTATCAAAATTAATATATAAGCTAATGGTTGCAAACTATTACAAAATTAATGAAGTATGATACTTTATTATTCTACACTATAAAAATAAAAAAAATATGAAAGTAGTAAAATATTCATGCTAATAGGCAATAACACTGTTTAATACTGTTAACCAAAATGACTAGAA
This sequence comes from Myanophis thanlyinensis, assembly GCA_017656035.1. NCBI lineage: Eukaryota > Metazoa > Chordata > Lepidosauria > Squamata > Homalopsidae > Myanophis > Myanophis thanlyinensis. The sequence goes on from JAEANM010024609.1 coordinate 10,615, forward strand.
AACAAAAGACAGAAATACACTGATGCAATTACATAAGAATTTTATAGTCTCTATTAATAGTCACTTCCTAGAAGATTTCACAAGCTGCTACGGAAAGGATAGCAATGCTGTATGTTAGAATTATAAGCAAAAAAAAAAAAAAAGTGGAAAGACCTAAATTGATCATTATGAATAGCTTGTAAATAGTGAGGAAATGAGAGATTGTCAAATGTCTCTATAAAATGGATTTTCTAAAAAAAGCCAATTATTTCAGTATTCAAAGGGACAAAGGGCATTTAATCTCAGCATTTAAAAATCTCTCCCGGTCTAAATCTCCTGGGATGGATTTGAATGTAGGTATTTCCAGTCCTAGTCTAACATCCTCAATATTGTACCAGACTATCATATTAATATATTATTAATCATTAATGTAATAATACAAATTATTTAACAATATTATTATTCTAGAATCTAATTGATTATTCTTCAGTGAAAAACCAGATTAAGGTTAATTTAATTTAATTTA
>JAEANM010024610.1:0-11119 GCA_017656035.1 Myanophis thanlyinensis
TTATCTGCTGTGAACTGCCCCGAGTCCTTAGGGAGATGGGGCGGTATATAAATATGATAAATAAATAAATAAAATAAATTGCTTGAAATTCCTCTCAAACTGTTAGTCAGGAGACATCAACATGAATAGGAAATTCATCTAGCCACCAAAAGTCAAGATCCCACCAAAAGAACCTGCCTTTAAAGCAGTATTTACTTATTTGTTTAGAAAAATAATATGTCCGCCTGTCTTAAATACATCACTCTGGATACTATTTTTGTGATCAGTACACAAAAAGGGAGTAAAACCTCAATAACTAAACTGAAAAATAATACAGTACAAAAAAAAATTATAAGAAGGTTACCAGAAAAAATGCATATATTTGGCATCCCTAATATTCCAGTTCAATTCCTGGGGAAATAGAATGGGTGGACACTCTCAGAGGTAGAAAGTGCCTCATGTAACCTGATCCCATGAAATGCAGAATTTTAAAGATGGCAGCCAGCATCTTGAATTTCATTTACAGGGCAGTTCATGTTGCACAAGCAAATTTTGGAGCACCCAAAACTGATGGAAACCAATCTGAAGAACAGAAAAAGACCACTGCAAAATAGTCGTCCTCATGCATTCCCAACTCTGAAAGCTGATCAAGAGGTTAATATTATTGAAGCTCACTGAGAGATCTGGAAAGGCAAGGACAGATGTATCTCCTGCACCTAGAGCCACTTTGTAATAGCCTTTGGGAAAATCCTTCTGAGACAGGAGGAGGAAGGGCTGCAGTTAAGACAATGGCAGATAAGAGTCATCTCAGCCCAAAAGGATTGGGGGCATGGTAAGTGCCTCAGAAGGGCTCCCTGTCTAGTTCCTCATAATATAAAATCAGGGGAAGAGCTTTCATGCTTGTAAGATTTTGTTACTATAACCCTTACAATAAAGGGTTAGTGTTAGTACTCATGGTATTGGTTTCTTTGAAGGTTTGATACCTTCAAAGGTACAAGCAAGACTAAAGTGTCTAAGTAGTATAACCCAAGATTAAAACTTAACTGAAAGAGATTTGATCATCAGCTTTTTCCATGGCATCCAGTGTACCTACCATCTTTTCAGTGCTTCTCCCAAAAGATAAAAGATTGGAGACGGGACAAAAATTGGGTTCAAGGACCACTTCTTGTAGATGGAACAGATTGCTTTTTCTTTCAAAGTAAGTAGAAGGTGTTTGTCAGTTCTTAGATCCAATTACATAACACCTCCCTGCTGGCCTGACCAACAAAAGGGAAATTGGTACAAGACACGCAATGCAAAACCCAAGCTCTGCTCGCTTTCTTAGGGCTTACTAAGTGAAATGTATGTTGGGTAATCAGTCAAGATCTCCTCAGCTAGAGTCCAATTCCAGCTCCATCATTAGTTGGAAGAGGGAAATCCTATGAGAGATTGTTTTTATTTACGGTTAATTGCTCCTAGTAGAAAAAATATTATTTTCACTTATCATGTTCAGTATTACATGTAATTAAGCAAAACTCTTTGGAGGAACTTTGCGAATGTTTGTTCCTCTATTGTGGTCTTCATCAAAACCTTCTAATTTCATTTCAAATATTTTTGCTGCAGATGAAATTTGATGGCAACCCTACTGGTTCTTTTTTAGTAAAAAGAATGCCTTCAAGAGATAGATAGATAGATAGATAATGATAACACATTTTAATCCAATTTTGTAAAGTGTAAATTTGGAAGAAAAGCTTTAGTATAGTAAAAAAGAAAAAAAAAGATGTATAGTATATAGGATTGATTCCTGGAAAAAAAATCTTTCTTAGTCAATTGCCATTTTTAAGATTTGAGAACACTTTCATTACACATTGTCTATTTCCTGCCCCTGCCAATCTGTACTTGATCTGTACCAAGCATCATCACTCCCACTTTTATATTTAATTAAATTTGAGTGTTTAAAATGTCTTCCTGTGTATTTATAAGTAGTTTTGTAAATAACACAGGCTCTACTTAATTATAAGTCTTTCCTCCTATTGAGCACAGCAATGTCCGGCATTCTAAGATTGCAAAAACGATAGGAGTAGTCCACTCGTAGACAGGAAGGATCTCCTGAAAGGGAAAACAAAAAGGTCAGATAGCCACGTGAACCAGACACTTTATGAAAGAGCAGTGAAAGAAAAGAGCAATTATTGTGTACCAATTATTTTTTCCTAGTTCAAATAAAGGAAATTACTAGGAAGAAAATAGCATTTTCTTCACAGGCTCTTTGTAAAATTGTTTGGTAGCACTTATAACTGGCATGCAAAATGTTTCAAATTCAATTCCTGACATTTATGGTAAAGCTGGGAAAACATTTATGTGAAATCTTGAAGAGTTTATTCCAGAATAAGTACTCATGGTCAAGTAGATAAAGTTTGTTCAGATATGCTGGTTCACTAAGATTCCACTCCTGTCCTTTTCTTTTAGAAGATCAAATTTTAGCATTTTTAATTTTGCTTTAGCAATTTATGTTCCACCTTCCACCATTAGGCAAACCCAGTGCCTAGGAAGATTCCAGTCTAAAATCATGGAGAGTTGCTGCTTAGGCAGTGTGGATAATTCTGAGCCACTGCTCTGCATGTAAGGCAACTTTCTATAAATCTAAAATGGAGAAAATAAATTTGGCCTTTCTTTTTAAACTGAATCTTCAGAGGAAAAACAACTGAGGGGAGTGAATGATTATCCAGTATGACTTCCGCATTTTCTCTCCAAGGGTATACTCTACAGCTGAATGAAGTTCCTCTATGGAGAAAAAGGAACGGATAACAAATTTGACAAAAAAAACAATTAATTAGCTAGATTAGATGGTGCGTTCTATTTCATGAGATATATTTTGGGCTGATGTTGCCCATTTGTCAGGAATGCTTTTACTGAGATCTCTGCGCAGACATGGTCTAAATAGTTTTGATTCTATGAAAAGTAATGGAACCACTGGAAGAGCTGTTTTGAGAAGTCTTTTTATTGCATCCTGCCTTCTATAGAAAATAGTGTGTCTGTCTATCTCCATCTCAGACTTGAGTGATCCCTATGAGCTCATTATGCTGCAAGTGTGCTTCAAAGGACCTTGGGGGTGTGTTTCTAAAGCAAAGGACATGATCGATGCTTAGATGGGAAAAGCCAATTGAAATCAATGGGAATTGATTTAAGGCATGGGGGCACTGTGTTAAAATCTCCAGTCCTGTGATAGAACTTCATGAATATTAACATGGATAGAATCAATAACAAGCTGATTTTCAAATGTAAAAGTGGCTCCTTTTTGTCAGTAGATTAAAAGAAATGGCCATTTTCTTTTCTCTTCAGTTTCGCTTCCTCTACCTTTTTAAAAAAAAAAAAAAATGAGATGCAATACTTAATAAAACTGGTTCCAGTGTTTCAAACACATGAGTATTTGTTATTTTTTAATAAAACCTTGTCTAAAATTGTTAGATGACATCACATTATACAATGTATAACATACATGTCTTATTTATGCACTTTTTTTTTCTAAAATGATAAAAAAATAACTGTTTTTGCCTTATCCTAGGACATTGCCAGTGCACGTAGAATATTTCTTTATGGATTGAAGTGAGTCTGAGTTGCTAAGAAGGTAAAGGTGGCTAGGAAGCTAAACTGTGCAGTCCACTACAGTGGCTATAGAGCAGTGGTTATGAATCTAAACAGTGAACTGTAGTTGCCCTGCTTCTCATTTACTCATCTGTTAACTATTGACAGGCAAACTGATCATCATCAACACTCATCAAGTTGGTGATTGATGGGTCTCTCTGTCTTGGATTCAGGTTCCCATTTGTGGAATATACAGAGACCACTGTTGATGTTGAAGGAATATTGAGATGAAACACGTAGAACTTGTGAATGAATAAAGTCAGGATTTACCAGCGTAATTATGATTTGTAAGTGGTCAGAGGTTAAGATTCACCAGCATGACTATAGTTTCAGTGAGTGGATTCGAATGGGATTAGCCTATACTATATATCATTTTACTTTTGCCAGGGTTTTTTATTTTTTTTACAGGGGGAGGGGGGAGAGTATATTTATTTATTCACGTTTATATTCCATGCAAACTCAATGTGGTTTACATGAACATTTCTCTTCATTTTATTTCCACAATGGCAATTCTATGAAATAAATCACTCAAAATAGAGCTTCTATTTTGGGACCTTCTAGTCCAACTCCCTGCTCAAGTAGGAGTCCCTATACAAAGGCTGACAAACACCCAACCCTCAGGCTGGATGTGTTATGCACTGGCCATGCTCCCACCTGGTTTAGCAAAGGGGAAAAAAGTCCTGCTATATCATGTGATGCTGCTGTGATGATGTGAGTTTGGCACCCCTGCCCTATACCATTACACACAGGTGGCTTTTCTTAAAAACCTCCAATGATGAAGCATCCACAAATTCTGAAGACAAACTGTTCCATTGGTTAATTGCTCTCACTGTGAAGTTTCTCCCAATTCCAGGTTGCTTCTCTCCTTGATTAACTTCTATCCATTGTTTCTAGTCTTCTGATGCTTTGGAAAATAAGTTGACTTCCTTGTCTTTGTGCAGCCCCTCAAATATTAGAATACTGCTATCATGTCACCTCTAGTCCTTCTTTTCTCTAAACTAGCCATACCCAGTTCCTACAACTGTTCTACATATATTTCAGTCTCCAGGCCTTTAATCAGCTTAGTTGCTCTTCTTTGCACTTTTTCCAAAGTCTCAACATCTTTTTTTGGAATGTAGTGACCAAAAGTGGTGCAGTATTTCAGGTGAGGCAATACTAAGGATTTATCAAGTAGTACTAATACTTCACATGGTTTTGATTCTATGCCTCTGTTTATACAACCAGGGATTGTATTAGCTTTTTTTTTGTCTGCTGGCTTGTGTTTAAATGATTATCCACTAGAACTCAAAGGTCTCATTCACAGTTATTGGTTGTTGTTGTTGTTGTTTTTTTGAGACAGGTTTCACCTAATCTGCACTTGTACATTTGGTTTTTTTCCTGCCTAGGTGTAAAATCTTGATTTTCTCCACATAAAATTTCAAGTTGTTGAATAGGGCACATTGTTCAAGTCTGTCAATATCTTTTTGCATCCTGAGCTTGTCTTCTGGTGGGTTGGCTATTCCTGTCATCTGCAAATTTGATGAATTCCTCTTCTATGCCTTTATCTAAGTCATTTAAGAAGATAATGAAGAGTACTGGGCCTAAGACAGTTTAAATTGTGCCTCCCCAATCTTAAAGGCCTGCAAATGTCCTACAACTACCCTAAATAATTATGGATTGGATCAAAAGTCATTCTTTTGCTCACAGAAAGAGATCTTTCATTTAGCTTTCATTTAAATGGGCATGCCAGCCACATCTTAGAATGCAGCCAGATAAAGAAAACTTAATTTGATTTAATTTTAATTAAATTGAATATAGTTAATAAGATTAAGTTTTGGAGAGGCTCTGGAAGAGTTGAGTGAGCTTACACTCACATAAATCTATATAGAACTGTACTGTCAGCAAACTAAATACTATCCACTGAAATACTTTGGATAAAAATCTAATTTCCTTACTCATTTCTTGCTAAATATGTTTAAAAAATGCATATTTTTTTCTTTAGAGATTCAGAGTTTCAGACTCATAGCCAAAACATCCTATGCGATTTTTTTATTTGAAACCTAGGAAAAATTAACAAGAATCAAAGAAGCAGGATTGCAAGTCCTGGATTAGTAAATGACAGAAGACCTTATAGCTCAAAATAACAAGACCTTCTGTTTAGATCTGGGAATCAGCTCTGATAAACAGCAATTCTCTTTAAGTTTTCTTTGGTACTGGGGTGTGATTCGAGAAATCCCTTGGGAATTAGTAAAGAATGTGACCAATTAAACAGAGCTTTTGCATTAGCTGGGTTTTATGATGTGGCTTTATAAGTGTAAGATAGTCCTTTTACCTAAGCATATTTTAGTTCCACATAAAAAGTGGCTGAGAGAGAGCATGCTAAAAACTTGGCAGGTTACAAATCCCAAGTTAGAAATTAAAACAGGACCTGCTTACAGAACTTATTCTATCAGTGGAATTAAGAAGTAAGGGTTTTTATGTCTCTTTAATGTGGGACAAGATAAAGCATATCTTGTATGGACTGCAAGAATTAGGAAAACAGGAGAAAACCTATGGTTTGAGCCTTCAGTGCTGTTTTAAAGAACAAAATTATTAGTGGTCGGCATTGTCAGTGGATTGCAGGATATACCTTGCAACAGACATAGGCAAATTGACAAATTGACACTTTGTCCCAGTTTCTCATTTTTCTGTTGCTGTGCTAATTGGGTAAACATTTCCCTTCCTAAAGTTCACATTTTACAAAAGTATGTATTGCATTTTCTCAAAACTCTCAAATTTTCCTCATGTCTACAGTTTCCTCATGTGTGCATTTTTTCAAATATTATAATAAGGGATGTTATTTTCATGAATACTTGTCTTGCTGTGTAAATTTCCCAAATCCAATGAAGTTTAAATCTGGAAGGAACACTATGGTTTATGTGGTGGTGAAAGAAACAAAATAATTTTCATCACCATCCCTGCTCTTTAATATGAAACTGTATGTGAACTGCACATAGCATTCTATTATATGTACCTCTCTATTCAGAATGTATTATATAAGGAATCTATTTTATACAACATATTCAGTCACCTACTTAAATTGGTGTATAGACAGTTGCCAGAAGTCCATTATTTTTGGAACTAGACTGACAGGACACAATTTCTTTTTTAAATAACCCCACAGTGATGAAGGAGACAGAAAGGCAATCTGGTCACCTGCATAAATTTGGGATTCCAATTCTCGTCAACCCTCCACTTGCTTTGCCAATGAAAAAGTACTTATTAGTGGAGTTGACCAAAATCTGCCTAGGACAAGATTATCTGTGCCCGGAAAGGAAAATGCAGCTATCCAAATGAAATATTTCCTCTCACATTATCTTTCATTGTTTTTCATATTAAAATGTGACTATAATGGTATGACTTAAATTCTTGTATTAATTGTAGGACTTAATTCCCTCCATTATGGACTCCTGTTATATGCTGAATTAATTGGAATACAATATTCGGTTGTTGTCTATTGACTTAAAAAGGTCAGGAATGCATACGCTTCCAGGAGAAGGAAGATCTAGAGAGAAGGTGCTACTATTAGCAGAGTGTTGCTGTTGTTAGTTGCGAAGTCGTGTCCAACCCATCACAACCCCATGGACAACATCCTCCAGGCCTTTCTGTCCTCTACCATCCCCCGAAGTTCATTTAAGCTCACGCTGACTGCTTCAGTGTCTCCATCCAGACACCTCATTCTCTGCTGTCCCATTCTTCTTTTGCCCTCAGTCGTTCCCACATTAGGCTCTTCTACAGTGAGTCCTTCCTTCTCATTAGGTAGCCAAAGTGAGAAGAGTAATAGGCCTAATTCATGTAAGATAAGTGTAATTTATTTGGCCAAGAAGAATTCTGAAAAAGGGTGAGCACAGCATGCAAATAAGGTAGTTCATATTAGGATTATTTCATCCTTTTTATTTTCTACAAAGAATAATTAATCTTCCTGGATAAATAGTGGATGTTCACTTCAGTTGTATGTAAAACAAAGCATTCATATCTCTAATGGCATTAGTGAGCCTAGACAAAAATTTTGTTGCACAAAGCCATGTTTCAGTGAACCATGGTTTATCAAATGAACACAGAAGCTTCATTCATTAAGCTATAAACCATGGTTTACCAACAGAGATACTAAACTCATAATGTGGCTTAATTTGATGTGTGTCAATCCAACCACAGAAATGAAAGAAAGAACAGATTTTGTATTATATATATTTTAATCACATCAGAGCCATCTTTTATAGGCTGTTTCCTAGATGTGTTATGTCTGTAATTTTCAGTGTTCTCAACTAGCATGTATATATATGCTATATATATATATATGTGTATATGTTATGAGATGTATATACAACTCTTATCTACAAGTTTGTTTCAATACACTCATATTTTAAGGATTGAGGGCAAATTAAACACTTAGTTTTTTTAAATATTAAAGGTAACCAAAATTGCCCTGTTAAACAACCAAGTTCAAATGGATCTATCAATTCTAGTGTTAATTTTCTTCTATTTTATGTGCTGGGAAAGTAAAAAAAAATGAGGAAAGAAAGACTCAGTCACGTTAAAAGGTTCAACCCACTCTTCTCTTGGGAAAACAAAGAAATTCCTGATTTCACAAGCAGTCTTAAAAGAAATCTTGTTGCTTTATTGCAGACAAAAAGGCAACTTGCTTACTGGGATTTGATATTTATCTCAGCATAGCAAATCAAAGTTTTACTGGGTTCAAGAAATGCCAAAGCTGCAAATTTTGTAGAAAAAAAAATCACTGTCTGGAAGTGAAAAACATCTGCATCTAAAACAGGACAATTAACAACAAACCATGAGTGATGCTAACACTCTTGGTCTATTTTTGGTTACCAGTTACGTGATCAGGAAAAGCTAAAAAAATGTTGTCTTGTTTAACTCTTTAGGCACATTTGTTTTCAAATTTATGGTTCCATTTCATCAGAAACACCAAAAGAGGTGTGCTGTATCACCTACTTATGGTAGTGATGATTGATTGATTGATTGGATTAGCTTTCATTGAGATTATATATTCTAGCTGATTGGCCCACTTGCTTCAATCAAGTAATGAAAGGAAATGTATTCAGAGCTGTTAAAGAACAATTGACAAAGAGGTGACCACACAATACTCAGAATACATATACATATATTTCAGAATATATATTCACACATACAAACACACTTGTGCTAGTTGAAATATAAGGGAGATATAAGAAATAAACCTAAATTAATTTGCACCATTTATTCTTTTCCTGCCTTTATTATTTTTATAAATAACTCAAAGTCACAAAAATACAGTTTCCTCCTTCTATTTCCCCCCACAACAATAAGTCGGTGAGATGGGATAGGCTGAGAGACAATGACTGGCTCCAAGTCAGCAATACAGCTTTCATCCTTAAGGTAACACTAGAACTCACAGTCTCCTGGCTTTTAACCTGGTACCTTAAATCACTAGACCAAACTGGCTCTTCAGAGTGTTTGCAAGTCAAAATGGCAGCTGATATTGTGCAATTGATTACCTATCCTTTTTATATGCATCAAAAAGGGTGGGGCTTAAATCATGGTTGCAGTTACAACAATGACCTTTTTTTACTACTTTAAAGCTAGTCCTTGTTTCCCTGTTTTGGAAATCAGTTATTCTTTCAAATTCAGCAGTTTACTTTCCATGACAGATGAGATAAAAATACTTTAAGTAAATGAGACACAAATTATACTAGGAAAAAAATGACTTGCATCAATGAATTTATTGAAGAAAGAAACGGATACATATACAATTTTATTCATACTTTTTGTGAAAATATTTTCCATGCTGATATCAGAGCATTCTAAGAAAGGTATTAGAATGGTTCTTTTAAGTTTTCTAAAACATCTACATAGATAGAAGTATTTCTATTATCTTGTACACATTTCTACAATTCTATTATTTTGTATATAATTCTAATATTCTTTACACAACACTTAATTATATGCTACCAAGACTATGTTGAGTTAATGATCACGCAATAGATTTTCTTCACAAAAACCATATTGTAAATACCTCTTTTAATTATAAAGCATGAAAAAGTTAAAACTTTTAATGAGAGATGTGTGTAATTTATTATATACAAATAAAATTAAGTATTAGGGTGAGTTTCAGCATCAGAACTCTTTTGGAAGCAGCCCCTCCATTATCCTCTTAGGAAAATTTGGCAAGCCTTATATTTATGTGCTAAAGTACTTTTTTTTTAAAGTAAAAAAAAATAAAAGTTTGAAAGCTATCTCGTAGGCCTTTATGAAGCTGCACTATTTGTTTTCGTATTCTATGTGTTGAATAGTTGTTTTTTATCGTCACCATTTTTTTGCCCTATAAAATTATTTTGTACAATATTTTTATAACTCCTTCAACTTATTTGTGAAAGTCAAGTGAGTTCTGACCTACATTTTTTTAAAATCCCTCCATTTTCTTTTAGTCTTACTATTTTTTGTTTTTAGCCCATCCTTTTTCAAAACTACTGAGGTGGTTGTAACTACTCTGTTGTAACTTTGAACAGTCACTAAATGAACTGTTGTAAGTCAAGGGCTACCTATATGTTTTGAATACGTCTTTCCCTAGTCTAAGCCTCTCAGAGGAAACAAATTTGCTAATTAGAGCTATGTTTCAAATACCCATTATAATTTCCTCTCCCTTTTTAGGGAAAGATCAACATTTATTTTTCTGGAGTGTTTTAATACACTAAAGCTCTAATAATCTTAGAGCCAAGATAGGTAGTGCAGTAAAGCATGCTTTCAAGCATTTGGCTAAAAGCAAAGCTTCAGTTATTATACATTTTGTTAAAACTGGCATTGCCATCCAATCAATTTGCACATTATTTTTCTTTCCCCACCTATTGTCATTTTAAAGTACTCACTAGGGAAACTTTTAACATAGTTAACGGTACAGTTAAAATGGTGAAATTATTCTGTACTAAGGCAATAAAGTAAACTAAATCAGATCACATTTTTGTCATGGCTACTCCAAGCTTGAGTTATAGCTATGCATTTCTAACATTCCAAATGTCATGAGTCCTACTAATTTACGAGTCATTTAAATTTTTTGGGGGAGTTAAGCATTCAATGATACTTGCTATTCTAGCCTCTGAGTATATCAGAAACTCCCCTCCTCCAGAATATACCAAATACAGAGTGAGAAATTTAACAGACTAAACAGCTCAAGAGCAAATACAAATACATCTGCAAATATAAATCTCTTGCCTTCTTTCTTCTTTAAAAGCAGTCTATTAATTATTCACATCATATCACTCTTATCTGAATATAAAAACTAAAATTGATAGTACTGAATTAGAGTTTATTTATTTATTATTTATTAATTAAATTTATATACCACCCCCTCTCCCAGAAAGGGACTCGAAGTGGTGCACAGCAAATAAAAACACATCAAATAACAATTACATGACAATTAAATAACAATTAAACCAATTTAAAATAATTATACAAGCTGTCAATTAAAAATACCAATTAAGAATTTAAATAAAAATTAACCAATTTA
>JAEANM010024611.1:0-11118 GCA_017656035.1 Myanophis thanlyinensis
AATCTTGTATAATTTTTTTCTTCTCAACATTTCCATAGCAAACATGTCCTTGTTCATCTGTTAATTGAATTATCTTTTTTTATTCTCTCTCCTTTCTCAATGTATAGGCTAACCATCTGCCGGGTTTATTTGCATGTTCGAAATAATTCTGTTTAGCAGTTCTGATTTTTTTGTGCTAACTCCTCTTTTTCCATTAATCTCATTTTATGTTTAGTTATGCTCATCTTAATTTTAAAACATTCAGGTTTAGAAATTTAAAGAGGGAGAAGAAAAAAAACCCAAGAATAATATAAAAAATTTAAAAAATTAAAATTAAAAGAACAAATTAATCCAATCTGATCTGAGCAATCAGGGAAAAAAAGCTTTTCAGTCAAAGAGAAATCCAAAAAAATAAATTTTCTTTTTTTTTTTAAAGGAAAGCAAACCCAGTCCAAATTCAGCTTAGAGGCTTTGTAAAAGTCCAGAAAAAAAGGGGAAAAAGTTCAATTTATAATTAGGATTAATTTCGTTGCTTAGTCTCTATTCTTTAACATTCTTAAAAAAGTTTAAAATCCCCAGGGTGTTCTCTTAAAAAAGTATCAGTTTAAAAAGCTCATCTCACCAGCTGACACACTGTTGCAATCTTTTTCTGCCTTTCCGGAGCTGTCCCAGCTTCAGCAGCTTTGGGGGCTGCCTCTTCGAAACATCAGAAACTGCCTCCAAAATTTAGCTGTAAACTGTACTCCTTGGTCGGAGATTATGCGCTTTGGGGCTCCATGTAGTCAATAGACCTGCTGGATAAACATTTTGGCCAGTTTCTTTGCTGATGGAAGTCTGGAGCAGGCTACGAAATGGGCCTGCTTAGAAAATAAATCGATGATGGTCCAGATGACCATTTTCCCATTGCTAGTGGGAAGATCTATGATGAAGTCCATGCCAATTTCTTCCCATGGCCGCGATGGCTTCACTACAGTTTGCAGGAGGCCAGGTGGCTTCCTGGGTCTTCCATTCATCATTGTGCAGACCACGCAGCTTTTTACATAGTCCACCACCTCCGGTTTGAGGTGCGGCCACCAAAACTGTTTGCGTACTAGATGGAGGGTTTTCAAAACCCAAAATGGCCTGCTGATTTTGCATTGTGGCAGCACTCCAAAACTTTAATGCACAGGCTGGCTCGGACATATATTTTGGAGCCTTTCCATGCTAGACCATCACGGACAGTGAGGGAGTCTTTGTTGTTGAGAAACTAAAGATCCGTGGTCAACACTGCAATGATGTCCCCCATCAGTGTGTGACAGTCACCTGGAGCATGTTGACGTGTTTGTGCTCGGGTAGTTACTTGAGCACTTGCTGCGAGGGGGGTAATACTGGCTGAATAATCTCTTTCTGACTGTTGAACTGTGGTTTTTGGGACAGTGCATCAGCTAAAATGTTTTTCCCTCCCAGGATGTGCTTCAGCTCAAAGTCAAAATGCTTGAAGTATTGGGCCCACCGCACCTGTTTGGGGGACAATTTCTCAGTGCTTCCAGGTTTTTGTGATCCATCCACACCTGAAAAGGGATTTTGCTGCCTTCAAGAAAATGCCTCCAAGAGAATAAGGCCCATCTCCACTCGGTGTCAGTCAGTTTCTTGCTCACAAGGTTGTAACTGGCCCTGGAGATTTTCTTGGAGAAGTACCACTGCAACCGCAATGTCACTGGTGTCTGTTTGGATGATGAATGGTCTTTCTGGGTTGGGGTGCTGAAGAACCGGTTCCTGCATGAAGAGTTCCTTCAGCACCTCGAATGCTTTTTGGCATGTCATTGTCCATTTTAGTGTCTGGGTGGGCCACGGTTTGGGGTTTCCCTCCTCAGTTTTCAGCAATTCTGTCAGTGGCAGGGCTACTTGGGCAAATGAGGGGATGAACTGCTGGTAGAAGTTAGCAAACCCCAGAAAACTTTGCAGCTGTCACCGGGTTTGGAGTGGCTGCCAATCCAACACCGCCAAAACTTTCCTTGGATCCATCTTGATCCCCCCGCTGGAAATTCTATAGCCTAAGTAATCTATTGCCTCCCGATGAAACTTGCATTTTGACAGTTTGGCATACAATTTGGCAGTGAGTAATTTCTGTAGCACCTGTCGGACTAATTTCACGTGCTCCTCAAGGGTCTCGCTAAAGATAAGAATATCGTCCAGATAGACCAGGACCCCCTGATACAGATGCTTATGGAGGACCTCGTTTATCAGCTGCATAAACACTGCGGGAGCCTCTTGCAGCCAGAAAGGCATTACTTCGAACTGGAAACTCCCCAAAGGGCAGTTAAATGCCATTTTCCATTCGTCCCCCTCCCTGATCAGGTTTTCGTCGATGTATTTCCTTAGTTCAGCCATCTCTTTAGGCATCATGGAATACATCTTTGGTTTGGGTAGGGTGTCTCCCGGCACGAACTCAATGGCACAGTCTGTGGTGCGGTGAGGGGGAGCACATTGCATTCTTGCTTCCTTGGCTTTTTGCGATGGGGCTTTTTTCGGTTTGGCTGGGACCACTGGTTTTGCAATGAAACTGGCATGAAGCAGAAGACACCAGCCTGAAGATGGCGAGTGGGATCTCGCCAAAATGTTGCAAAGAGATTATCAAACTTATGTGGGAAAAGACCCAAATAAACCTAGACCTGCATACCTGCACCCATGAAAATCTACGAAAACACACACACACACATATATGTTATATCTTAAATAAAAAAATGGCGAAAAAAAGGAGAAAAAAGGAGAAAAAAAGGAGAATCCTAGCCAAAAAGAAACTTTCAAAAGAGTTATTCAAAAGAGTTATTTAAAAGAGTTATTTAAAAGATAAAAATTACAAAGGAAAAAAACAGTCCAGTTTAAAATTGAAAAACTTTTAGCAAGTTCCAAGTTCCAATAAAAAGGAAAAAAAACCCTTCAGTTTATTTTAAGCTTAATTTCGCCACTTAACCTCTTTTATCTTCACTTTTAGTTTCACTTTAAATCCTTTAAGGTGTTCTCTCCAAAAAATAGAAAGTAGAAAATTATTTCACCCAACTGACACACTTTGACTCCAGCTTCCTTCCTTCCAGAGCTGTCCCAGCTTCAGCAGTTTATGGCTGCCTCTCCCCTGGCAGGAATTAAAAGATTGGGAGGGCAGGAGCAGGATGTGGGGGGAGGTGGAATCTGTTATTAATCTATCAGCCACTTCCACTGTGATGTTCCCAATTGGAGTCCCAAACTTTTTGCTGTTTTTCTGATGAATGTTACCACTGGAAAGATCACTGCTTTTCTTATTTTAATCTTTGTGATAATCAAAGTACCTTTATGATTGTTTATCTTGTCTCTCTTTGTCTTCCATGGTCCATTTTTCATTTTGAGAGAAAGAAAACAGTATTCACTGCCATTTTTGTCTTCTTAAAACTTAATACTGACCCAGATTTTTCACTTTCAAAGTTTACTTTCCTAGTATTTTATAACTGGTGAACAAAATATTATCCCCAGCATATCTCAAATTATGAGTATTGTGATTTCAAATTTTGTTTCCTATCCTCCAAGTGAATCAGAAGTGATTGGGAAACAATGTGTGTCCTTGTCTTCCTTCCCCTTTCTGAATTAAACTGTTTTTTTTTCTACATAATAAAAGGCTATGCCAGAAGGAGAGACAGAAAAGAGGAAACAAAGACATACCCACATCTATATACAATTAAACTGCTAGATTATTGCAGAAAATAGGATATAGTAAGGTATTTGGGTAAGAAACTATATATTTATTGTTCTGCTCTCTAAACACTTAGTACATTTTAGCATTGTATTCAATATAAATACAATCACACAGTCTTTGATTCAGAGTAGAAAGTGTGATGAAGTGAAATAAAAGTGTTTCCAGACTATTAATCATTACACAACTATTGAGCATATCTAAGGTTTGAAGTGCATAAATTGATGTAATGATATTTTCCTTTTTGTCTTGTTATAATTATTAGCTCTGTTGTAAGCAATTATTAAATCCAAAATAACGGCAAATAAAAAAATACAGTGATGATGATATAATAGTTGTTCCAACAGGCAAGTGAAATACTGAGTGGGATAGAGCTTAGAACTCCAAGCAGATTTGTAGACTGTACAGCAACAAGATGTACTTGTCAAATTCAAATGCATGGTAATATGTCATGTGAGTTAAATCATCTTGATCTAAATTATCACACAAATATACAAGTATTATTGGTTTCAAAGAAGTAATCCTTTCATAAAATTAATGCTGTTTCACAAATTATAAAACATGTCAGCTATTATTCCGATTAAAGTACAACTTGTGCTTTCATTTTCATATTTATTAATTATATATTAGACTATTTATTGTACAATAAATTAGATTTGTATGTGTCATATAATTTTCCAGTTTCAGCTGTACATGGCATAGTTAATGAAATCTACTAGTAATTTTATATGCATACTCAGATTTTAAATACTGTATCTTATTTAAAACAAAGGATACAATAAAACCAGTATAACATTTCATTTCCATAAGAACCATTTACATATTTGTTTTCCGTGTCCGTAATTTATAATATATTTTATCATCTATCTCATATTCACATATGTACAGTATGTTATTTACATTGAATTTTATCAAACGTATCTTATATCTTGTTCACATGTGTCTCAGGTAATTGTCCTGTTTCCTTACTTAATATTACACAATTCTATTTCAACTCTTCTTTCTTTCTTTCCCTCTGTTTCTTCCTTTTCCCCTTCTCTCTTCTTCCCCTTTCTCTTTCTTTTCTTCCCTTCTTTACTACTTCCTTTTCCCCTCTTCTCTTCCTTTTCTCCTCTCCCTTTTTCTTCCTTCTTCTTTCTCTTTTCCCCATTCTCTTATCTATCTTCTTCTTCTCCTCTATCTTTTCTTACTGCTTTATTTATTCTATATGCTTCTGTTTCCCCTTTTCCTTCTTTCTTTCCTCCCTACCTTCCCAACCCTTCTCCTCCCTTTCTTTCTTCAATCTTTCTTCCTTTCATTCTCTATCTCTTCCTTTTCCTTCTCACTCTTCTACTCCATCTCTTTCCTTCCTTGCCCTCTCTCCTTTCCCCCTCTCTTTCTCTTCTTCTATCTCTTCCCCATTCCCTCTTTCTACTACTCTTTCCTCCCATTACCTTTCTTCAGTCCCTTTTCTTTCTTCTTTGTTTCCCTCTTTTTGCACCAATTTAAGTATATCTTTCCTTTGTGTTTCCCTATTCTATCATCCATCTCTCTTTTTGCAGCGCCCTTGTGCTGCCTGGTTCCTTTTCTTCTTGAACCTATTTAAAGGTACAGTTCTGTAGCCTTTATATCTATAGTTCTATTTATGAAAACTTCACTTCCTCTTAATCTGTATTTTTTTAGTTATGAACAGATAGTTTTCCACATCTTAGTTACATATCTTTCTATCAATATATAACCCATCTTTATTTTGTTATACAACGGTCATTGTGTTTTTGGCCTTCGTAAAACGAAATATTCTAAATGGAGTGTCTTAGGAACAGATAAACTAAAATTACTGGAATGGCGTTTTAACTCAGATGATTACACAAAGTACTGAGTCCATGCATCCATATGAAATAATGTAGAGGCAATCATAAAGCCATTTCATATCTATATGTGTATAGATATAGCACAATAAACAACAGAATTGTAACTATTTGAATTATGTCAATGTTCTAGATATGACATTAAAAATATAGTGTTAATGAGACTAATAAGTGATTGGTATGAGAACTGGAGAAACTTGGATCTGCAGCAAAAGTGGATTGGGTAAACACAGTAAAACAAGAACTACCATTATGTAAAATATTCTAGGCACCATCAGTCAGTGAAGACCTGAAGCTGAAAATAGACTGAATATTTCTCCAAGAAAAAAAAATACAAAATATAGTCCCAAATCAGAGACAATATACTTACAGGAAAAGAAGATCCATCAATACCAGGTAACTGATGGACCCAGTAGTAGTGCTTGCAGTTTTCTCTGATGTCTGATGGACTATTTGATTGAGGCTAGTGATGGCTTGGAATCAGATGTGACATTCAGCAAGTTCTAGCAGGTTCACTAGAACTGGTAGCAAATTTTCTAAGCAATTCGGAGTACCAGTTGCTAGAAGAAATCTCCTTTTGTTTTTTACACTTCACAGGATCAATCCTGTAAGGGAGGCAGGAAAAAAACATTCTGGTGTTGTTTCTAGCCTAATCTTTATTGCCCTGCTTACAGAAACTGCCCACCCAGTCACATGACCCCTAGCCACGCCCACCAAGCCACACCCACAGAACTGGTAGTAAAAAAAATTGAATTCCACCACTGCTTGGAATCGGTGTGTGACTTGAACCTTAGACTGGATTATCCCTATGTAACCTTTTGCCCCATGTTACTTTTGGGATTCAGCTTCATTTTCTAAGGAACTCCAAGAAACAAAGTATGTGAAAAGATACATAGAATGCTGTTGGAGGAAAATGAAGAGAGTATCCAAGCAAGCACAAGAAAGAACCCATTGTGGTTATAAAGGTTTTGAAAACATTTTTATTTTTCCACTTTCATTCCTCATTCATATGAGGAATATTCTTGGTATTTGCAGATAATGTCATTCAAGATCTGAATATTCTTGATATTTACAGATAATGTCATTCAAGATCCACTTAAGAATTGAATAGTTCTAGGGCAGGTGCCTTGTATGGCTATCTGGAGTGAGTTTGATTCTGCTGTTGTCAAGGAAGCGGGCAGGTTTTCCAGTTTGTTAGCTTGGCCACCTGCTTATTAGGTGTCTGTCTTGAATGATTAAATTACTGGTTAAGCTGGTTGAGAATGAGGGTGTGGCAGACGCATGCTACCTGAGGAATTCTGGGAGTTGAAGTTCCACACAGATAAAAGTTACCATTGCATGCTGTCCCAGTCTCATATGTAATAATAGCATTTGGTATACCTGATTTTAGCCTTTATTACAAGAAGCAGACCCATTATTTTTAGATCTCCACAGATATTCCAGTTGTACTTGGTGTACTGGTGTCTGTTTCATGTTTCATGTGTGCAGCATAGCCAACAGGTACTGAAAGGTGCACATTGCCATTGTGTAAAAACAAAATATTTTTATAAAATGTTAGATTAAACTATAGATTACAGATTAGCATTTCACTGCATATCGTACCATATATGACAGTGTATGTGACCAATAAAATTTGAATTTGATTTATTTTCATAATTAGTAGCCAAAAATCTATAAGATACACTCAAAAGTGCTCAGGAGGCAAGATCTTTGTTGTCCAGTGAAATTATAATTCATAGATGCATCACTTCTGGGTAACAGAAGCAGTTAGAGGTGTTCTAAGATGGCTATTGGTTCATAAATTGTCCCATGATTTCAAAAGCCTCTGCAGTTAAAGGTCAATTTTAACAAATAAACGTAGTTTCAGATGGTATATTTTCCTTATGGTTAGGGACATATCTTTAGAAGCATGTTATTAGGATATAGGATAACTGTTTCCTAAAAAGCCTAGATTAATAGCCATACAAAAATTCTAAACAATTTTTAGTTAGGTTTTTTTTTTTGCAAGTTGTATACTACCCTAAACTTTAGCTGCAGAAACTCTTTATCTGATGGCCATCTTTTCTTAGGCTGGTCCTTTATGTATGATTCAGAGCTGGGCTTGTGTTTGCCACACCTGTGTGTTACATAATTGCAAACTGCCTGTCAGTGATTGACATGAATTTAATAGGTGTCTCTTAGTCATTTATGGCAGTCCAACTTATCTGCATTAAACACAAATATTATCTCTGAACTTTGCTACTTTCATTCTTCTGTTACACTTTTGCAACTGCTATTAACTGCAGTTCTGAGATTCCTTATTACTTAAGGAAAAGGCCTGGTAAAAATCACAGGGTTGTCTGTTATATGAAGTATTATATCCTGAGATAAATTTTAGATCAAGAAAATGACCGAGCAACCTGATATGGATGACATGAAATGCAAGCAAGAAACTCTTATACACCTGGAGGTAAGCGGTTAAGCAGATAGTTCTAATGTGTGAAATCATTTGGAAACTGTCAGATCTCACCAGTGTTGTAACTTTGAATTATTTGTCTCTGGTGAACCAAAACAGTGCTTTTAATATTTGTGGCCTGTTTAAAATTTATAGAAGAAAAATATAAAGAAAAACTCATACAGAATATGAAATGTTATCTGGAAATTTTTGGTTTTGAACAAGCATTTTATGTAAAAGATTTTTCTGGTAGGCTGAATGAAATTCTAAAAGATTTTAAAATATGTCTTTACTTATGTAAATACACATACCTTAAGGAGGCAACTAAATATTTTTTTTTCTGATTCTTTTCCATGAATAATTAAAACTTGCTAGCAGCCTGGTCTCCAGGTAGAAGAATGCCATACTGAACTGTGATGAAATCTTTTTAAAAACTTCTTACTAGCTTTAATTTACTCTATAATCTT
The DNA here is from genome assembly GCA_017656035.1 of Myanophis thanlyinensis. Taxonomy (NCBI): domain Eukaryota; kingdom Metazoa; phylum Chordata; class Lepidosauria; order Squamata; family Homalopsidae; genus Myanophis; species Myanophis thanlyinensis. The sequence continues at coordinate 8,431 of JAEANM010024611.1, forward strand.
TGTATTTCTACATTTGAACTATTTTATTTTCAAATTCAGTATAGTAGCTGAATTAAACTTGTTACATTCTTCAGATTTTCCATGTTCAAAGATAATCAGTCACAGAATCTGTTACTTTACTAATTAATTTTGAAATCTAACTTGTTTTCCTTCTTTATTGAGCAAAGGGTTGACTGGAGTCCAGGAAAGTCCAAGATAGATAGAAAGCATACAGTATGTGTTTGCATGAAGTGCATTTGTTCAAGTGTTTAATTTATATACGCATTTCCTTATTTCCCAACCAAAGATATAAGTGAATATAATTTGCACATTTGGCAGCCTATAGATGAGGAGGAAAGCATATGCTTTGGGAAAATAAGAAATACTGATACAAATATTAATTCTAGTATCTTTCAGTGTTTAATTTTCAGGATTTTTACAACACATGATATATATTTATAATGCATGATGTATAATAAAAGAATAAATTTGGTAGTTATAGCAAGCCAGAGAAAGGAAATCCTCTTACCATATTCAGGTCTAATAGTTAAAAACCGTTCATTGAATAGAATATGTCCTAAATTTTTCTCTCACTTTGTATTCAGCACCTAAAATGAGGAAAGCATTTAAAATACACTGTGCTGCAAAATAAGATTTCCATCCAGTTTGAGAGATGCTAAGACCACAGTCAAGTTGTAGAGCAGAGGTATCAAACTTGTGGCCTGTGAGCCAGATGCATCATGCGGTTTATCAAAAGGGAAAAAAGTTGTGATATGTCACGTGATGACAATGTGACACCGGGAGTTTGATACCTCTGTTGTGGAGCTTTTTTTAAATCTCGCTTTTTTTTTTAGATCTCTTTTTAAATGGTATTTTCTTACTCTTCAATCTGCAAGGATGATTTATAAGGGAGATCAGCTTGGGCTACTTGGGCCTGGTACACAACTCTGCATAATTAAACACAACACAGGAATGAAATAAAATGTTAAATACAAAAAGTGAACAAAAATTGAACATTTTCACGAGTCAGTTAAGTTTATACCTTACTTATATAATTAATATTTAATCTGTTCTGTTTGCTCAAAAACGAATTGCATTGTCAGATTGCTTATTCAGGAAAAAGACATGCCTTAAATACCCAGAAAAATAATTTTTCAACATAAAACAACATTTACTGTAACAGGTAAATGACTGTAAATTTCAACTAGAATTACATGGGAAATATTCTTGCAGATGTCTATTCTAGGCCAGTTATGCAACACAAGGTTTAAAGATTTTATTGCTCTATTGTAAATTTCCAGAGTATAACAGAGATAATTAGCTAGAAAACTAGAACTTAGCTTGAAATTTAAGTTGTCAGCAGTCTGTTAACACGAGAAAGACAGAAGTGGAGATACAAGTATTGTCTATAATAGTGCTGTAAGTTATTTGCAGTATGTGTTTGGAAAACTTTAAAATTATGCTCTGCTTTGTATCCCAAATAGAAAGAAAGAAACAGGATAGAAAAAATTGAAAGAAACAGGATATGCTAAATTTTAAATAATTCCCTTCTCTGTTATATTTTACAGATTTTAATAGTTTCTGTTCTGACTAAAATATTAAAAAAACTAAAATTGCAGACAAGGATTTTTATAAACACCTTGGGTAACTCTAGGTGCTTGCCACATCACATGAGCTTGATTGTTTGCTCTCTCCAGAATCTGGCCCTCATTATCTAAATCAGCTCCTCCAACTCAGTCTTTCCCAGAGCTGTAGAGGTGTTTGATCACCTGCCAGTGCTTCAGGCTGAGTCCATCTGGTCTGTTTCTTTAGATCACTTAATATCATTATTTTTTCAAATCACGACAATCTGCATAGTAACATCTGGGAAGAATAACATTATTCAATAATTTAAATACTGCACTTTATGCTAATAGCAAATTAGGTCAGAAAAAAGTGGTTTTTTTGTATTTTTATGCAGCTATCTAGTAATCGCCTGGATTGTTGCAGCAAGATATGATGTCTAAATGAATGTAATAGATATTTTATTTTTTTCAACGTAAATACAAATATGCTTTTTGCCTGAATTCTGTATATATGAAATTTTCTATTATTGTTAATGTTGTCACCTGACGACTAAGGTTGTGCAAGTCTACTTAAACAGCAACAAGCAAAAATAAAGAGATATTGCTGGAATTTCCAAATGTTTTACCTGAATTTATTTCACTGATGGATAATTTCATGGATAATTTATTTTCCTTATACCTACTGGAGAGAATATGTCTTGAGTAAATATTTTCAAAACTTATTTAAGAGAATGCTGTATGTCTTTTAAAAACACACAAACTCCTATCTATTGAAAGGTAGCATATTTTTGGAGATGATTTGAAAACTGTACATAGCAACTGCTTGGTCTTTGTTAGTGGCAAAGTAAGGCCAACTGGCCAGTAAAGGCTCAGCTCCATTCAGTTACCCCAACTCTTTACCCCAAGAATTAAGGACTTATAGGATCATAAAAAAAGGAAGATCCTAACAGAATTTCAACAAGTAGAGATAATTGCTCCTCACAAAATAAACATAATTGTAGCCTACTTATATAGTAAATTAATATAAAATATACTATTTCTAATTAACAAAAACCTCAAGCAGTTAACAATGAATAAATTAGTGGTATTAGAAATGATATAAGATAGTGTTCGTACTGCTGTGAATCTTCTTCTTTCCTATCTA
>JAEANM010024612.1:0-11118 GCA_017656035.1 Myanophis thanlyinensis
GATGGTGGCAACAGGCGGTCCCGTAAGTACCCGGGTCCCAAGCCATGGAGCGCTTTAAAGGTAAGCACCAACACCTTTAAATCAGGGCTTCCAAAACCCTGGTCCGCAGGCCTATTCTGAACCAGGCCATGGAAGTGATGGGTGAGCACGCACACGGAACCATGCCCCTGTCCTGCTGCGTCTGCCGGTCTGCCGAGACAGCTGCTTTAAGCCACTATGGAACAGTATATATGTTTAAGTGCTATTGCTAGTGTGATCCATTCTTGGAAAGTTCCACGGTTCCCCCATGCCAGTTTGAAAGCTGAACTCCCTACTTCCTGTTCCTGGCCTCAGGGGAGTGGCCGATGGGGCTTCAAATCTAGGTCGTAAGTTAATCCCCAGATTGCTCCATCAGAACTTCAAAGGGTCACTAAGCAACCAGTCCTAAGTTGATAACTACCTGTACACCAAACTGGCTCTTGTAAGAAAATTATAGATGCATAAAAGTGGGATACGAAGTCTTGGGAATCACAAGATGCATCTTTTTCAGATTTAGGAACTACCAGTTGGTAATTTGCCAGTAATACTAAACTGTGAGTAGAAGTGTCTCCCAACAATGATGTTGGGTTGGTTTGCTCAGGGATAAAATAACAGAATATTCCAGCCCTGCTTCTCTCAGTAAAACATTTTAATAAAAACCTCTTTGTAAATTACCCACCTCTTTTTCCAGGCCTGGCGCTCGCTTTCCATGATGGCAGTGTCCACATCATCAACCGTCTCTCCTTGCAAACCATGGCAGTATTTTATGGCACCACCTCGCAGCGCCCGGTGGATGAGCAAACCATCAAACGGCAGAGAACATCGGGCCCGCTGGTCTACTTCAAAGCGATGCAGATGTCTTGGACTTCACTGGCCTTAGTTGGGGTCGACAGCCATGGAAAGGTACATTTGGGCATACGGAGTAAGATCTTGTCAATATTTAAAGCAGGGAAGCCAAGAAAGTCTTTACACAAGTATTCCTCAATCTTGCCAGAGGGTGTTATGAAAAAAACAACCACCACCACTGAACACTCATCCCGCGCTTCCTGGAAGATGGAAATAATTGACTTCCTGGGTGCATCCGACATGTCATTTCTGTCTGTCCCCTTGCTTTCTGCAGCTTAGCATGTTCAGGATCTCTCCCTCCATGGGGCATGTTCTGGATATGAATATTTCCCTCCGTCACTTGCTTTTCCTGTTGGAGTACTGCATGGTGACAGGGTATGACTGGTGGGACATCCTGCTTCACGTCCAGCCCGGTATGGTGCAGAATCTGGTGGAAAAGCTGCACGAGGAATACATGCGCCAGAATGCCGCCCTGCAGCAGGTGGGTTCCCATCTTTGAAGCATGCGTTCAATTTTGCAATTACTAAGATTGTTGGCCGAGCAGGTACAAAGATAGCCAGGGAAATGACTGAAGCCTGGGAAATGGGTCCCTTGTCAGTCAAGAGGAATGTTGATTTCCCACCAGCTTATCAGGTGCTTAGGAGCCGAGGGCTTGACAGCACAAGGAAACAACAGCCAGTCGCTGGCCATCAACACATCCAATCAACCAATAGGAAGGCGGCACATAAATTTGACTCACAATAGCCGAAAGCACATATTCCAGTACAGAGAAGTTCTCTGAAAATGGGCTCCAACACGAACCCAAAAGCTCAGAAGAGCAAACCTCTGGTCCCGGTGAATTACCCAGATTGGATCTTACAACATTATTCTCGGATATGTATATTTGCCTTCATTTGTGCGTTCCCATCTTGTTTCCCTCCTGGGATTCTTCTTGAAAGTAACTCAGACTTTTCCTCTCCTCCCATGGTCATACAACTTGGCCCCCGGCTCGCATTTACAACTAGTGTCCTGTGGTTGCAGGACCACAATTTGCTGTGGTTTTTTTTTTTTTTTTTTGCCATTCTTTCTTCAGGAGAATGGACTTGCTTATTGACCGTATTATTCACTTAATGACTATGTGATTTGGACTTACAGCTTCACGATTGCTTAATGGCTGTTGTTAAAAACAGCCGATCACTATCAAGTGCCTCAACTTACAACAACTTTATGGCTGAAATTCCATTCCCATTTGTGGTCATAAGTTGAGGATTATCTGTGTAGGGCTTTTTAGGTAATAATTGAATTGTACCTGGAAGCTGATCAGCTGGGGTTGGATGGGTTGCACAGCTCACAGAATAGTGGCACTGCCTTGGCATTTAATGGTGCTTGGACTCAGTTTGTTGCATGTTTAAACCATGGTTTCACCAGGGTTTAATCAGGATTATCCAGTTGTGTTTGGAGTAAACCTTTTGGGGTCAGAGAAACCTGAACTGCTAGAAGTGAAACCCACAAGTGAACCAGTGTCATTGATTTGTTGACTTTAATGTGTGAACATTAATGTGTGCCTCTCACGCCCCTCCTTCGACAGGTTCTGTCCACACGCATCATTGCCATGAAAGCCTCACTTTGCAAGCTCTCCTCCAGTACGGTGGCACGCGTGTGCGACTACCACGCTAAGCTTTTCCTGATCGCCATCAGTTGCACCCTGAAATCCTTGCTCCGGCCCCCGGTCCTCAACACGCCCGACAAAACTCCTGGAGACAGGCTGACTGAGATCTGTGCCAAGATCACCGATATAGGTATGTTCAAAAAGGGCTGCTCCTCTCTCTCGGTCTGCTAGGTTTTTTTTCCCAAGGAGGGGGAAAAAAAACCCTAATTTTAAACGTTCTTCTATTTTCAAGATTGTCCATGTATGGGTGGAAGAATCAAAATGTTCAAGTGGTGGCCGGGCTCCATGATCAAAGCCTGGTCTGTTATTTTGTGGGCATCAATGCATGCAAAAAGGGCGGCATTTTTTTTAATATAAATATTTTTATTATGCATTTTTCTTTATGATACATCACATTTTCAGTTTGGCAACAGCAGTGTACTAACTGTATTCAGTCTCTTTTTAAATATACATAGTAGTATACATCCTGCTTATAACCAGTATTCTTTTCATCATACATTATAGCCTCTTTTAACTGCATATTGTTGTCATAATTACAACCATTATTTTCATACCTGTCCCATAACGTTCTATATATTTATGACTCCTTTTGATCACCTTCTCCTTCCCTCCCTTTCCACTTCCCTCTTTTTCCTTCTTTCCTTCTCCTCTCCTCTCCTTCACTTCCTTCTCCTTCTCTCTTCCCTTCTTCTCCTTTCCCCTCCACTTCCCTCTCTCCTCCTCTTTTCACTTCTACTTAAAAAGGGCGGCATTTCAATTGCATTGCCATAGCCACCATTTTGACATACTATTTTGTTTTTACCATCAGGTGGACCAGTGTTTCCCAACCTGGGCAACTTTGAGATATATGGAGTTCTAGAATTGTCCAGCCAAGCATAGCTGGTTTGAATTCTGGGAGTTGGAAGACTACATATCTTAAAATTGCCCAGATTGGGAAACACTGCTATAGACCTTCCTTTTTCCTCCTTCTCTTCCTCCCTCCATGCTATAGTCCTGGTTGAAAGACAACTTCATAATTAAAAGTGGTATTTTGACATTCTCCTCTGACAATGCCAACATTGTTTGATTTGCAAAACTGACCTAGTATTCTGTATTCTTTTCTTTGTTAAGATGTGCCATGTCTGCTTGGTTTTTGGTAATATCAGTATCACAGAGAACCAAATAATCCCAAAGTTTCTCATACTGCTTCTTCTTCTCTGATTATATCAATATGTCTGTGCCTGTTGGTATCCTAGAGGAGGGGTCTCTAGACGTGGCAGCTTTAAGACTTGTGGACTCCCACTCCCAGAATTCTTTTGCTAGCCCTGCTGGCTGAGTGATTCTGAGAGTTGAAGTCCACCAGTCTTAAAGTTGCCATGTTTGGAGACCCAAAGAGTCCTAGGGGAAAGAGGAAGCTACAACAATTAACTTTGAAGGAACTAATAAATTATGGCAAACTCTTTACCCATAAAATTCTCCCCAAAAAAGAAAAGAAATTTACAATCAAATGACTCGTGAATTGGTTCCAGTTTAGAAAATTATTCATTCCTAATACGTGTAATGAAATTTGCTGCTTTAGGACTATCCCCAGTTTTTAAAATTTTAAATTGATATGTGTGTGTGTGTATGAATGTATATCTACATGTATAGAAATACTTGTGTGTGTGTTTATAATATATATACAGTATGTGTGTGTGTGTGTATGTATATGTATATATGAAACATATAAGTATACGTATATATGAAACAACAACAACTACACTTACTATCTTATAAAACTTTCCTTTGCTTTATGGACCTGCTAAGGTCCTAAATGTGAGGCTTGGTCACAAAGCTACTTTTTCATTACCGTTATAACAGTCTCTGAATAAGGACTACTTGGATTGGGAGAAGAAAGCTAGTATTCTCCGGGGCGTTGGACAAATCTTATTAGCCCTAACCAGTAAAGCTGGTTTGTGGAAATTGTAATACAAAATACTTCATGGGCCTCAAATAAAAATGTCCTCAAATCAAGGGCCAATCCTGCTGATTGGATGGACATGGTTGATTGATCATAGAGTCATAGAGTTGGAAGGACTCATCAGGTCCAGTCCCTCGTGTACTGCAGGAATTCATTATACCAGGAATTCTGGGAGTTGAAGTCCAAACATCTTCAAACAGCCACGGTTGAGACACACTGCACCACACTGTCCCTGAAAGAGGATTATCCAGCCTCTATTTGAAACCCTCCAGTGAAGGGGAAGAAACCATTTCATGCACTGATCTGATCCACTGATTGACAGTTCTTCCTCTGGAGAAGTTCTTCCTAATGTCTGATCTCTTATCTATCTCCTTGAAGTTTCCTCCCATTGATCCTTCCAGATATCGACAAAGTGATGATCAATTTGAAGACGGAAGAATTTGTGCTGGAGATGACCACTTTGCAATCTCTCCAACAGCTGATCCAGTGGGTTGGGGACTTTGTGCTCTATTTGCTCGCCAGTCTCCCAAACCAGGTGAGATTCACATGTGCATCAGATGCCCCATGGTGCTGTTTGCTTAATGGAGGGTAAACTTTTGTATCAAATTCACCATTTGAATTCTAAGATTGACAGTTACTGGCTGTTTGTTTAAAGCAAGGCCTTCTCTTCTCAGGGCCCATCTCTTTTCAGTGGCCACATATAAAGACTGTAGTTATGGTTTTGATCGCACATCCCGAGCTCCGTTTTCACTGGCAGAGGCTTGCAGGAGGCCTCTGCAGCCGAAAATGGAGCTCGGGAGTCTGTTTTCGTTGGCAGAGCGCTCAAGCCACCATAGGCGCCCCTGACACGAGTGACGTCGAGCTGGCCATGCCCATCCCAGCCATGCCCCCCCCAGCCCCCCCAAGGTCAAACACAACCCTGATGTGGGCCTCAACGAAATCGAGTTTGATACCCCTGCTATAGGGTAATTCAAGCTCCTAATCAATTTGAGTGTTTCTTTTATTGTGTTGTAAATCTACCAATAATGTTAATTGTAGAATGGTATGACACATCATTTCAGCCTTGGACTACCTTCAGGTTCCTTTTTTCTGCCTTTAGGGTTCTGGACCCACCTCAGGACCCGTTCGCCCGGGTCACAGTTTCCTTCGGGATGGGGCCTCCCTAGGCATGCTCCGCGAGCTGATGGTCATGATCCGAATCTGGGGCCTCTTGAAGCCGAGCTGTCTTCCCATTTATACGGCCACGTCCGATACGCAGGACAGCATGTCCCTCCTCTTCCGGCTCCTTACCAAATTGTGGTTGTGCTGTGAGTAATCTGATGGGCTGCCAGACGAGGGAGAGGAGTGGCTTGAAGGCTGGGAGCACCAAGAAATGGTGTGCAGAACATGAGCCAGGTGTGACTCATTCAAAGTTCAGAAGCCATTTGAGCTCAAAAGAAACAATTTCCAAGCTTGGGGTTCAAATATTGGTTTGTGAGGCAAGCCCACACACCCTCGTTTTTCACTTTAAGATGATCAAGAAGGAGGCAAGATAACAGATAGTCCTCCACTCACAACTGTTCATTTAGTGACTGTTTGAAGTTACAACGGCACTGAAAAAAGTGACCTATGACCGTTTTTCACACTTCCAACAGTTGCAGCATCCCTCGCCCCATGGTCATGTGATCAAAATTGGCAACACTTGGCAATTGACTCACATTTCTGACAGTTGCTGTGCTCCAGGGTCATGTGATCCCCTTTTGTAACCTTCTGACAAGCAAAGACAACTTAACAACTATGTATCAAGTGTCCTAGCTAACAATAACCAAGACCAAAGAGGCTAACCTGGTTTATTGCAAGATGTACAGGTACACATTGAGTCCATAATAGGATAAGTCAGCACTAACAGTGTTTCACAGCCTGTTAGGTTTATACTATATGAGCTCTGCCCAGTTCCACCCACACACGATCCCTCCCCCACAATCACCAGCACCTCTGCTCCCCACCACCATTACCTATGTTGTGCCTTCATTAGCTTGGTTTATGCCCCTAACGTACATGCTACTGTTCCTAACTTATCCCACATAATGCTAAACTAACTAATTAACCCCATATTTGTCCTCTATGCATTATTATCTATTAACAGCCTACAGCAGTGTCAGGCAACATAGCGGACAGTCAAACAGCAAACAGTTAACTCCCCCCCCACTGGAAATGACATCTCTCAGCAGCACAGCTTCTGTAACTATCCCAGTCTCCAGCTAGCCTTGCGCCAACTCCATTGCCATCTGGACCCGTGTCTACCTTCCTCCCGTGTAGGCAAAGCTTTCCAGGTTTGACACTATGACACTAACTTAACAACTGCAGCGATCCTCTTCACTTCGCCGTGGCAAGAAAAGGTGCCTAACATGGGGCAAAATTCGCTTAACAAATGTCTCACTTAGCAACAGAAATTTTGAGCTCAGTGGTGGTTGTGAGTTGAGGACTATCTGTAGTCCAGTCTACGGCCCAGACTTGAGAAAAAAAATAGCCATTTTTCTTTTCTTTTAAAAAAGAATCCCCATAAAACAATGGAAACAATGGAAGTAACAATGAAACATGTTTTTTCTGCCAATCTACTCATTTTAAAAAAAATAGAAATCTTCATAGTTTATCTAGAAATGACTCCCTGATGAAGTTAGATGTTTGTGATTATGATACACATCAGGTCTGGGAGTTGGTCCACACTTCTTAAAGTGGCCAAGGATGAGCAGAGTAGACTAGAGTAGGGTAGAATAGAAATAGAAATAGGAATAGGAATAGGAATAGGAATAGGAATAGAATAGAATTCTTTATTGGCCAAGTATGATTGGACGCACAAGGGATTTGTCTTTGGTGCATATGCTCTCAAAACACTGATCCTCAGCCTTTTCCCTTGGGCAGGTCGTGACGAAGGGCATCCTAGTGAGCCAGACGATACTTTGATTGATGAGTGCTGTCTCCTACCCAGCCAGCTCCTCATCCCAAACATGGATTGGCTTCCGGTGAACGATGCCATCATCAGCAAGTTGCAGAACAAGCAGCCAGTCCGGCTACAGTTTGGAAAGCCTCCCGGGATCGTCGGACACTCCGCTCCAGTTCCATGCGATGCATTTACCAGGTGACTTGAGGGCAACCTGGTTTTTCTCTCGACATGACAGAGAAGCTCCTCGGCATACTGGACAGATGGTCCTTTATGCGTTTTACTCTTGCTTAATAGCAATAACACATAGATTTATATACTGCTTTACAGTGCTTTAGAGCCCTCTCTAAGCAGTTTTACATAGTCAGCCTATTTCCCCCAAAAATCTGGCTCCTCATTTTACCCACCTTGGACGGATGGAAGGTTGAGTCAACCTTGAGCCTGGTGGGATTTGAACTGACAAATTGCAGGCAGCCGGCAGTTAGCAGAAGTAGCCTGCAATACTGCACTCCAACCACTGCGCCACTGAGGCTCAGGGATTAATGCTTTCACAGTACTCCCTGAAAGATCAGCTCACTTTAATACAGTCCCAAGAGGCAACTGGACTTTCTGGTTTTTCTTGGAAGATTTTTTCGCTTCTCATCCAAGAAGCTTCTTCAGCTCTGACTGGATGGTGGGGAATAGAAGGATTTATACTCCTTGAAGGAATTTACTTTTTTTTTTTTTGACCAATTGTCTGTAAGGAATATAAATCCTTCTGTTCTCCACTATCCAGTCAGAGCTGAAGAAGCTTCTTGGATGAGAAGCAAAACATCTTCAAAGAAAAATGAGAAAGTTCAGTTGCTTCCTGAAAAAGCATCTTTGGGACAACCATGACATGGATGACTGAGAAACTCCATAGACTTTAATAATACACTGTTTTTTCCAACTTGACCGCTTTAATACATGTGGACTTCAGCTCCCAGAATTCCTCAGTCAGCATGTCTGGTTGGCAAATTCTGGGAGTTGAAGTCCACATGTCTTAAAATGACCAAATTGGAAAAACACTAGATCCAGTTAAAAACAAGCAGAAGGGAAAGAGATCCTGAAATACAAGTTCCTTGACTCAGTGATTTGGGCCAAATTAGCCTTGGGTTGTAATCTTTCTACAGCTCTTATGAGCCTTAGCTCCAATTTACAACTCCCAGGTGGTAGCAAACCACTGATTTTAGCACAGTACTATTTCTTGATTATTTAAGGAATAAGCACCAAAATTGGGTATATTAACCCCCTTGCAACCTTCATGAAGCCAACTGTGTTAGTTTTTAAAAGCTGTCGCCCCTTCCCATCCTATATGGAACAATAGAGGCAGAGAAATCAGATGGCGTTGTTGTGTTATCACCCTGAAGGATTGTATCTCCCCATAGCGTTTGGTACTGTGCTGTCTAACAAGTGTTGTCTTCATTCCCAGGGCTACTGGGTACCCAAAGATTGACCACCTGCGGCGGCTCCATCTTGGCGCTTATCCTACTGAAGAATGCAAGTCCTGTACGAGGTTGGCATGCCAGGCTGAGGGAAGGAAAAGTTCAGTCCCCCAAAAAGATTAATCTTAAATTTTGAGTCTAATCCCAAACTGACTAAAAATAAGCCGATGTAGGCAGAGCTGAGGGGTGTGTGGGGTGGGGTGTGTGTATGAAGTTTTAAGGGAGCCATCAGCCTAGAATCCTTACGTTCCCACAAATGATCTGTCCAAGCCCTCTTGAATGCCATTGATTTTTATCTGGTGCCAATTTAGTGACTAGATTCTTGTGGATAGGGTAAGCAATACATCTTAACTACATCTTAACTATGGTGCTGATTCTTCCTGCCTTACAGCAGAGAGAAATTGCAGGTCAAAGTTTGTAAAAAGGGGAAAACAGGTTTCTACAGTCATGCAGAGCGTTAAGACAAAAGGCCTAGTGATGACTCCTCTCTTGATAAGTTTTGGAGGATATATAGAACCCCGGTATAAGGAACAGGTAATCCTCACACTATGACCAAGTGGAGCCCAAATTTCCATTGCTAAGTAAGCACAAGGGGGTTGTGCTCCATTTTATGACCTTTTTGCCAGGGTTATTAACTGAAGCTGGCTTTCGCCATTAACTTTGCTTGTCAGAAGCCAACTGCGAAAGTTAGAAATTATAATCACATGACACCCCCACACACAAGTCAGTGCAGTCATTATAAATACATGCCAGTTGTCAAGCGCCTGAATTTTGGTCACATGATCACGGTGATGGTCACGTGACCCAATATTCCTCCTTCTTCCCATTTGCCCCCACAATCACAAACCTGTGAGGTAGGTTGGGCCTAGACCAGGGGTGGGCAATTGTGGCTCTTTTATGACCTGTGGACTTCAAATCCCAGAATCCCTGGGCAAGGCAACCTAAAGAAAATGGAGGAAACGTTTTGAGGTGTAAGGGTTAAGCCAGGGGTGGGTAACTATAGCTCTGTTATGTCCTGTGGACTTCAAATCCCAGAATCCCTGGGTAAGGCAACCTAAATAAAATGGAGGAAACTTTGTGAGGTCTAAGTGTAAGGAATCTTTACACTTCAAAATGTTTCCTCCATTTTATTTAGCTTGCCTTGCCCAGGGATTCTGGGATTTGAAGTCCACAAATCATAACAGAGCCACAATTGCCCACCCCTGGCCTAGACAGAGGGAGGACTCAAAGTCACCTTATACAGGAATCCCTATATATAAAAAAATACATTAAAACATTTTTTTGAGGAGACCATATTTTGCTCCACACCTTCTGGAGATGTTTCTCAGCTGGGTGCCCTTTTGTCCCCTGTTTAGGTGCGGCTGTGTTACAATGCTCCGTTCCCCCAATAAGACCACGGCGGTGAAGCAGTGGGAGCAGCGATGGATCAAGAATTGCCTTTGTGGTGGTCTTTGGAGAAGAATGCCCCTCAGCTACTCGTGATGGACCCCAGGGCTCTTTGCATCTCTCCAGATGGGATTTGTGAGGAGTTTTGCAGCTTATTCCAGAAACTCCATTCAAAAATAATGTCCAGGAAGGGGGGAAAAAAATACCGTAACAAAAGATACAACTTCCAGAAAGAGATTGCAGGTGGTTTTATGCGCCCCTTGGAGGATAAGACTTTCCTGGGCCAAAGCACCAAGAGAAATCAATGGGAGGCGCTGGAGGAGTTTGAATTGATTGGCACTTCTGGCAGCCAATGGAATTTGGCCAGTGCCAAAGTTGCATTGATATCCCTAAATTGCATCCTTTTATTACAAATGGCAGCTTTTAGCTCAACATTCAGAAAGGGTTAAAATGCTGCATTAAAAAAAAGCTTTTTTTTTTAGCATTGTTCAAGTTGCAGAAAAGCAGACAATTATAGGAAAGAGAAGAGCTTTTCTTGGTGTATGAATTTGCTCTACGCAGAGAATTGGAGGGAGAGGGTTGGGGTGGAGACATTTTAACTATAACATTTTCCCCTATTTTTCTTTCCATTTGCTCCTGCCTCAAAACTCCCTGTGTCTAGAAATGTAGCGTGTTGGAAAACGGAGATCAAAAACTATTCCATCTTTTTCTTCTTTTGCCTGCGGTCTGAAATAATCCAGTCTAAAAGCCTTCCGTTTCAGAAAGATTTGGTTCTTAGCATACAGCTGATATGTCTGCTTTGGAACTGTCTAGCTCAGGGATGGGCAATTACGGCTCCTTCATGACTCGTGGACTTCAACTCCCAGAATTCCTGAGCCAGCCATGGCTGGCTCAGGAA
>JAEANM010024613.1:0-11118 GCA_017656035.1 Myanophis thanlyinensis
AGCCTAATCTTTATTGCTCTGCTTACAGAAACTGCCCACCCAGTCACATGACCCCCCCAGCCACGCCCACCAAGCCAGGCCCACAGAACCGGTAGTAAAAAAATTGAATTCCATCACTGATTCAAGGTCAAAAGTTGACACCAAATATTGTCAGGATGCAGCAAGGAGGAAAGACAAATAAAGATTGAAATGGCTGCATGTCTCCAGAATCACATGGGAATTTACAGAATGAGGAGACAAGAAAAGATGGAGAAAGGAAGGGAACATCAATCTGAGAATATATGGAAAACATTAACTATGTGACAATACCACCTTCAACAACAAGACCTCAACAAAGAAAGAGTGAGGCAAATGCACAACTTTCACAATGTAACGTTTCTGCAGATTTGGTGCCATGGCCAAAGTCTGCCATCACTGTCATGCATACAATTAATCAAAATGGCAACAATCAGGAATTATTGCACAGAGTGCAAAATTATGGAAGAATATGTAAGTGTCAACTACTCAACATTTGATCATCCTGCAGAACTGTTCTCAAAAAGAACTCTACCTTGTTTCCTCACAATGAAATGATGAGAAGTATGAATTCTGCATCCATTAGTTTTTAAATTAGTTTTTTTTAATTGTCTTAAATTTTTAAATTTTTAATTTTACATCAGGTTTTAATTTGATTGGCCATTTAAATCAGTTAATTTTAATCTGTTTTTAACTGTTATCTATTTTTTGTGTTTTTTAGTCACCTGTACACCGCCCCGAGTCCTTCGGGAGAGGGGGCAGTATAAAAATTGAATTAATAAATAATAAATAAATTATATTCTTCTCTGGTATGACAAAAGAAGACAGTTTCTTCCATGCTGTATGTCAAGGAGCTAACACTGGTCACTTCCCAATAGCATATCTTGATTCTGTTGAAATACTACCACATAAACTAGAATTGAAGATATGATCTCCCATCATTTTAATGAGGAACTTGGACCTTCCAAGGCTTTGCAATGGAACATGGATTGGAAAGATGATCTTGGAAGAACTCCACAAGCAACTCATTGTGACAGAGATCAACATTGGTGCATCCTAAATGACATTGTCATTATTCCAAGGGTTGTGCTTAATTTATCAGAAAGTAAAGATGTCTTTCTGCAGTGGACCCAGTGCTGAAAGACATCTTTACTTTCTGATAAATAGTGCTGAATAGAGTCAATGAATTGCTTTCATAATACATAAACAGCAAGGACATACCATGGAGAATGTGCTGATTTATTTCAAGAAACTGATGTTCCAGCATGGTCAGCTGTTATGTTGCTTTCAGCCTATGAAAAAGAAGTGAAAACGTTGGTGTATTCACAAATAGTAGCAGCTCAAAATCACAAAAGCTGTCATCAACTGTACCCTTTGTAAAATGAAAAGTATCTCTTGTATATTTATTTTACTGTGCATCTTTCTGGTGCATACCTATATCTTTGGCAATCCATGCGACACCTCTTATGCACTCCACGTACATTCCGCACTCTCTTGCTTCTACCCCCATCAGCAGTCACTTCTTTATTTTAATTGTATTTGTTTATTACATTTGTTTATGCCTTATCTCACCTTATCTGCCTGCTGGCCTTGAACTCTCAACTTTCTGCTGACTTCTGCAGCAGATAAGACTTTCTTTGGGCAAGGTTCCCACAAGCAAAGTAAACAGGGAACCTTCACGAATTCAAGAGACACTCCGGGTCTCTCTTCCTGGATGAAGGGTTAGAAAATACAGTTGTCAAATTTGCGGATGTCACAAAGAGATGGGGCAACATCAAATCCCTTACAAGTCTTTATCAAGATTCAGAAAAATCTTGATCAGCTGGAACAACAAGTAAAAAACAACAAGATTAAGTGCAACATAGAGAAATGTTTGTTTATGTTTATATCTATACCTGCTATCTTGTACATGTTTGACAAATAAAATAAAATAAAAATGATTCTCGAAATTTCTGCTAAATTCTCCATTTGGGTAAGAAAAAGTAAACACTAGTATAAGTTGGAGGGAATCAAGAAGACAGAAGTGCACATGAAAACTATCTGAACATAGTGAAGCACTGCCCCCCCCCCCCAAAAAAAAAACCCTCCAAAACAAACAGGAAACAAACAAATCAGTCCTTGGCTGTACTGACAGAGGTTTAGTATCAAGATCAGGAGAGGTCATCAGACCCTTCAATGATCAGTTTACGCATAGAATGTTGCATCCAGTTCTGGTATCATATTTAAGAAAGGCTAATAAATTGGGGTATATCTAAGGGAGATGAACAAAGATGAATAGAGTCTTGAGGGGAAAAAATATGAGAAATGATTTAGAAGTACTGATGTAACACGGTAAAAAAATGGAGGATTCTTCTTCACCTCCAGTTTAAGCAAAGTCTCGATGGTCATTTACGAAGGATGCTAAATGGTCTCTAAAATCCCTTCCGAGCCTTACACTCTATGGCTCTGGTTGTGGTGTGGAACTATTGCACGGTGCCTAGCAATTACTGCATTGCCAAAGACTGAATTGAAGGCTGCTGAAAACACAGCCCACACTTTCTCCCCTCCACTGGAGCATAGATAGGACATATTTATTCTTCCTCGGCCTCTACCCCCCTCTCTGATTCTCTGCCATCCTTCCAACCATAAAGCATGGCTGTTTTTCAATGTTTTATATGAAGTTTTGCTGATGTTATAGTGACTGATTTTATATTTCTCTTAGCCACCTGGCAAATCCTTGTGGATTAGATTGTTTTTTCTTTAAGAGAATAAATAAACAGCATTGCTAGTGGGTTTTTTTTTTTTTTTTTTTTTGCTCTACAGCAATGTGATGGGAAACCCAGCTCTATTTGATACAGTCCTTCCTTTAAAAAAAAAAAAAGCCATATGACAGATCTGAAATAATGATGCTACAGAACGATCTACCTTAATTTTTTGTCCTAGCTAGTTAATATTTCCCTGGCCTAAAAGTCACCCTTTGTATTATATTTAATATGTATTATATTTGCTACAAGTGTGAAATTCAAAAACAAATAAAAATAAGGTTATACATCTACTATGCATTTAGTTCTAATGCATCATACATTATACTTTCCCTCTTAATAAACTCCTGCAATGCACAGGCGATTTCTCCTGAAGAGGTAGATTACATTTGGAGGAACTGAGCCGGTGGTGGGCTGCTGCCTGGTCGGACTGGTTCTACTGAACCAGTTGTTCCAACCTTCAATTGGCCCTGCCCCCCCTACCCCCCCCAGCACTATCCTGTCCTATATCCCCTTATTTCTGTCTCAGCTGATTTCTGTGCCCCTGCTGTTCTACTTACTGGGGTTGCCTGTGTATGTAAGCCGCTAAGCTTCAAATTGCTGTGTGTTTGAAGCAGCATGCAAGTGAGGAAGGCACATGTGTTCTCACAGAACCGGTTGTTAAACTGGTTGCAGCCACCACTGAATCGAGCAAGTTATTGATCTAACATGATAACACAATCTGTCCAGTGGTGGAATTCAATTTTTTACTACAGGTTCTGTGGGCGTGGCTTGGTGGGCATGGCTGGGGGGGGTCATGTGACTGGGTGGCCAGTTTCTGTAATCAGTGCAATAAAGATTAGTCTAGAAACAACACCAGAATGTCTTTTTCCTGCCTTCCTTCCAAGATTAACCCTATAAAGTGGAAAAAAATCAAAAGGAGATTTCTTTTAACAACCGGTTCTCCAAACTGCTTAGAAAATTTACTACTGGTTCTAGTGAACCTTGTAGAACCTGCTGAATTTCACCTCTGAATCTGTCTCCTTGAAGGCTTCCGGTTTTCTATCTCATTCTTAAGGTGCTTTCAAATTCTTTGTTTTTTCTTTGATGGTGTTTTTGGGTAATGAGTGTTGTTTACTTGCTGGTTTTCTGTTACTAGTCATCCTCCTTGCCTAATTTGGGCTACTGAAAACTGCCTCATGATCTTTTGTTGGAATTTAATGGCCATTAGTAACACCTGTTGGAATTCTAGAATAACTTAGGAAAAAAACAAGACTTCAGCATGAAGAATGAG
The DNA here is from genome assembly GCA_017656035.1 of Myanophis thanlyinensis. NCBI lineage: Eukaryota > Metazoa > Chordata > Lepidosauria > Squamata > Homalopsidae > Myanophis > Myanophis thanlyinensis. The sequence continues at coordinate 4,030 of JAEANM010024613.1, forward strand.
AATGCTATCAGATTTTCTTCTCCTTTCGGGAGGAAAGCGTTCTGGAATCAAAAGCAATTTCTTTCCAATGCATTAAAGAAAATTCCAGAGATGCAACAGGCATTATCTTGGCACCATGTTGCATTTTATAAAAAAGAAAAAGAAGCTTGAACCAAAGTGTATTTCATTATTTTTTTAAAGTCTTGAGCCTTTTTGCACTGGCGGTTTCATTGCAACAACTGCATGCAACTAGAGAGAGAAGAACACAAGAGGGAAGCTACCAACTCTAATTAAGGAGACCCGTGTAATTATTTAAAGAAAATTATTTTCATATACAAATTAGAACTTGAATTATAACCTAGATTTGAAAATGAGGCTGAAGTCATAGGCAACCTCACTTACAAGTTAATTATATCAGAAATGTTGGGCTATTCTGTATGTAAAATTAGTTTCTAAAATGTCTTGGTATAAAATATGTGCTTATTTCATTTTCAAAATCTGCTGGAGAAATCATGTGTGAGCATGCAGACCCACATTCCAAATCCATTTTGCCTTTCAGTCTACAGGTAGTCATTGATTTACAGCAGTTCATTTAGTGACCATTCAAAGTTACCACGGCACTGACAAAAGTGACTTATGACCATTTTTTCGCACTTACAACCATAGCAGCATTCCTGTGGTCACACACTTGGCAACTGACTCATATTTATGATGGGTCCAGTATCCAAGTGTGTGTGTGTGTGTGTGTGATGTGATCACCTTTTGCGACCTTCTGACAAGCCGAGTCAATGGGGAAGCCGGATTCATTTAACCCTGTTGCTAACTTAACAATGTCAGTGATTCACTTAACAACTGTGGCAAGAAAGGTCATAAAATGGGGCAAAATTTGCTTAACAAATGTCTCCCTTAGTGACATAAATTTTGGGCTCAATTATGGTCATAAGCCGAGGACTACCTGCACTGCCCATGTTATTTTCAGATCATTTCTTGGTCCCAAGTTTACAGATAAGGAGAGCTGATTATTTTGCAAACTAGTACCTTTAATATTTTTTTAAAGAAATGTATAAAATCTCAACAACTAATGAGAATGACTTGACGTTGTTGACAGCGACATTTGAAAGTACTGTATCAAAGAAAAGGAAATCAAAAATTCCTTCCTCCTTTAGTGGAACAGCCATTGTATGTAATCCTCAACATTCGACCACAACTGAGCCCCAAATTCATGTTGTTAGTGAGACATTTGTTAAGTGAGTTTTGCCCCATTTTACGACATTTCTTGCCCTGGTTGTTCAGTGAAACATTGCTTGTTGTTAAGTTAATAGCACTGTTGTTAAGTGAATCTGGTTTCATCCATTGACTTCGCTTGTCAGAAGGTCATAAGCGGGGATCCCAGGAGTCCAGGACACACTGCAAAGGTCATAACTATGAGTCCATTGCCAAGTGTCTGAATTTTGATCACCTGACTGTAGGGATGCTGTAGTCATAACAGAGGTGAAATTCAGCAGGTTCTAGCAGGTTCGCTAGAACCGGTAGCAAATTTCTAAGCAGTTTGGAGAACCGGTTGTTAGAAGAAATCTCCTTTTGTTTTGTTTTTTCCCATTTTACAGGGTTAATCCTGTAAGGAAGGCAGAGAAAAATCATTCTGGTGTTGTTTCTAGCCTAATCTTTATTGCCCTGCTTACAGAAACTGCCTACCCAGTTACACGACCCCCCCCAGCCACTGAATTCCACCACTAGTTCATAAGTGTGAAAAATGATCATAAGTAACTTTTTTTCCCAGTGAGTTTGTAACTTTGAATGATCACTAAATAAACTGTTGTAAGTCAAGGACTTACCTGTGTAGGCATTTTGCATAGATGAAAAATTAACATAAAGCATGCTACTGCCATAAAACACTAGTTTAAGATCTGACTGGTTTTTAACAGTAGAGAGTCAGCGAGCCAGCATTTGCTTGGCATGTTCCAAATCAATAGGGAAGACTGTAAAACCAAAGTTTTTAAGAATTCTCTACTTAAGAAGGGAAAAGAGAAGACAGAGCTTGCTAATGACTGTAAACAATGTGTCAAGCCTAAAAGGACTCTTTGCAGATTTCCTTCCCTCCCCCTTTCTAATTCTCTTTGAATTTCAGTAGTTTCTCTTTTAGGCTTGCCAGGCTATGCTTTAGAAGATGTGTATGGGAGTTAGACTTTGATTGTTGGCTAAGGACCTTATCACTACAGCATTCTTTCCCATGGGAATCAAGGATGTCTGGCCTGCACCAGCAGAGGGAGGACCAGACGATGACCCTTCGATGTTACTCTAGTTGGATTGGAGAAGAAGGTGACATGATTTATGGGAAGAAAACTTGACTTGACTTTGGGTGGAGAAAATGCGGGAATTCAGATTTGGGTTTTCTGCAGATGAGCCAATATGATGTCTTCAATAAAATCTTATTCTGAGGAACACTGGATCCTGAGAGTTTTGATTACATTAGGGATGTTACTTGGAACCCTGACACAATGCTTGGCAATGAAGAATGATGGGATAGTGTTTTGCTTTTTGTCTTTCGCAACTTTCTTTTTCATGTGAATGATTTCCACTTCCAAGCATCTTATCCCATGATTTTGCTTCTCTGGAAATAATTCCCATGACGATTCTGTGAACAAGGGACAGAATCTGACCCTGGCATTCACTTTTATCTTTTCAGTAAGTAAACAAATACTTGGAGATGAGATGAATTATTTGCTTTGGGGTGAACCTATGAGCTCATATTGTGTATGTGTGTGTATCCTATCTGCTTGTGAAATCTTATGCATTTGTTCTTTATTTTTACAATATGTTGAGCATAGGGAGGGTGGGACGTTAGAGAGGAAAGAACATCTCATCTGTAAATTTGTCCTGTGGGAGTCTTCTATGAGCCCAAATGAATGTATGGAATGAAATTTGATTGTTGTAAGGGCTGTGTTTGTTTGTCTGTCCCTTTTATTTTGATAGAACCAGGGCACTTTAGTCTCCTTTCAGTTCAGGATTTCCTATATCTGGGTGAGCAATGGCTAATTCATTTTGTACTTGGGCGCATACATGGGTTTTGGAGTTTATAAAGTTGTGATCCTTCTTCTTTTCTGTTACAAACACACTTATCGTAGCCCCATAGATCCAGGATTGATCGATGTAAAGACAGGATGGGAAAAGTCTGCATGCCTTGTTTCCCTTCTTGACTGGTAGCAGCTATTTTGTCTGTCAGAAGGAACAAATTATATGGGGTTCAGCAATTCATCTCTCTGGTTTCTACTCCTTTATTCACAGCCTTCTTGATTTCTTGTAGCATCCAGCTAAGCCCTACAGCCATGTAATCAGTGGTGGTATTCAACCTGGTCGCACTGGTTCCAGCGAACTGGTAATGCTGATGTAATTTGGGCCTGCCCATCTGCCCCTGCCCTTTCCTGTCATATATCCCCTTCTTTTCTTTCTTTCTAACTCAGCTGAATCATGTGGTTCAGTTGTTTAGCAGCCTTTCTACTCACCTGGGCTGCCTCAGGTAAGCTTAATAGCTTCTGTTTTGAAGCCGCGCAGCAGCATGGATGGCACTCACTGAACTAGTAGTAAAACCAGTTGAATCCCACCATTGCATGCAATGCTTCAGATGCAAAGGGGAAAAGGAGCTTCATTGGGCAGAATGGCTCTTTGCATAGGTACAACTAATGCACCAACTATGTCCTTTCCTGGAGAAGGAAGTCATTGAGACTGTCACTCATATCTTTGTCACCTCACAAATAGATTACTGTAATGTGCTCTAAATTGTATAAACAAACAAACATGTTGTCTATGGTGATTTGTGCTGTACCTCTGCAATTATATTTAATGATATTTCTCCATCCTGGGCCATTAGAGTGATGTCCTAGAAGTCCCGTTCCGATGTTTGGAGGTTGTGGGGATATGGCTGGGGGAAAGTAGACTTAGCCCTAATAAGATCAAATGGTTTTGGGTTTAGAAATCTCTGATTCTGGGGAGTTTTATTTATTTTATTTATTTATTTTATTTATTTGATTTATATACCGCCCCCTCTCCCGAAGGACTCGGGGCGGTTAAAATCTTTTGTTCTGTATGGGATTACACTGCCCCAGATAGATCCTTGGCACTATTTGAGGGTCGGACTCATAGCTCCAGTCTGAGGTATGAGTGGCAGCTATGGCCAAGAGGGCCTTTGCACAGCTTCATATTGTGTGTCAGTTGTAACTGTTCCTGGACCAGGAGGCCCTGTTCACCATTAATCATACCTTAGTCACATCCTGCTTGGATTACTTGGACACACTTTTCAAGGCTGACCTTGAAAAGTATTTGGAAGCTTCGGGTGGTGGAAAATGGGGCACAACCAGTGCTACAGGTGCCTATTCTGTCTCTTTACTTTGTGAGCTGTATGGGGTACTGGTACACTTCTGAGTACAATTCAAAGTCCTGATGGTCACTTTTAAAGCCTTTCATGGCTTGGGGCCAAGTAAACTACAGGACCAGTTTTTTTCCTGATGTTATTTAACCAGCCTGGTAAATTTGTCAGGAGAGGCTTGTATCAAGTTCTGTCCACAGTAGAGTTTCATCTGACAGGACGTAGAAATACAGCCTTTTCTATCCTAGTTCCCCCTTACCACTCATCTTCTGAGAGATTAGCCTGGCCCTCAACTCTGCTTGCTTTTCACAAGGCCTTCCCAATCAGGTTTTTTCCACTGAACCTAATACGATTGGTGAGCCTGGTTCTTGGCTATATTGACTATGGATACCTATTATTTATCATTGCTCAGCTGCCATTTTAGGTTATTTATATTCTTATCTTACTGTTTTTATTTCTCTTTTTTTTCTTGTTAGCCACCGGAGTCAGGTATATGAGAAGAGTGGCCGTACAAATTTAATAAATTTTTAAAAAAACCTGTTCTCTAAAGTTTGGCCTAGTGGGTAAGGCACCAGACTAGAAAACAAGTGACCATGAAATCAAGTCCTGCCTAACCACAAAAGCCAGTTAGGTGATCTTGCCTCTTCACTCTGACTCAGGCCAATTCATCTCACAGGGTTGTTGTTGTGGGAAAAATTAAAAAAAGGAAGGTGTGTTGGATATGTTTGCCACCTTGAGTTATTTGTAAAAATAGTGGAGGTGGGATATAAATAAATAAATTCCTTTTCTGAGATGATGCTGTATCTGCACAACACAGTCATGCGATCCTGCTAAAGATTCAGTTGCTTTAAAGAGTTCAAGACATGTGTTAGATGAGCCATCCCTATGCTTTCTGAGGTGCTGCATACTGTAGCTCAACTAAGCCCTTTAGAAGTGTTTGTTCAAATTTTGCTTTCTCTGGGTCCATATTCATTCCTCAGAGATTATAGAAATACTAGTAGTTGAAATGTAAAAGATCAGGAATAAATACCCCAATGAGTCAGAATATTGCTAGTGGGAGGTCTAACCCAAACAAGTCCAAAGACTAAAGTTCCACAAATATTAAAAATGTGTTCTTTAAAAAAAGAAATTATAAAAAGATGAATAATATTTACAAGTTGTCAGTGGCTTTGTTGAATTCCAATTCTGCTGTCCTTCTGCAGCCTTCAACATCCTTCAAGTGACCAATTTACTGGGTAGTCTCACTAAAGAGTCAGATTGCATGCAAATGGATACTATTTATGCTTCCATATTTATATATTCTTAGTAAATCATCTTGTTAGGACATTTCCTCTCTCTGATTTTTCATGTTTTGACATTCATCAAGACTCTGACCAATCACTAAACTTGTTCATCTTATAACAGCAAGTCATGATAAATGAAGAAATAATGTTTTACAACCTATAGTTTTGTGGTGTTTAAATAAATGCATATTGCATATCCCTGGAGATGAAGCGAAACTGCTATTGTCTTGTTTTCTTTTGCAGCAGGTTCTTCTGCTTTAACAGGTACAATCAATATGAGGACCTCCCTTGGTGTCTATCAGGATTTTGCTTTACCTAAATACCCATCACACTCTTTCCTTTGGGGGTAAGCAATATTAGGGAAAACCCTGAAAAGGGTATTAGAAATTAAAAACCAAATAATTTAAGGCCATGAAACAAGGAGTATAGTGGTAAAAGGTAGCCCTCCCCCCATAATTACACACATAAACTGCATTCAGTAGTAAACCTCTGAAATGTCCCCCAAAGGTATGAACATCTTGAAGTGACCTTGTAAGAAAACATTCAAAGGAAGCTGAAGTGACTCTGAGTGGTGATGGAGAAGATTCAGTCTGATACCTGGGACCCAACAGACCAAAGAGTTGATATTCACTGACCATATCTCCAAGATAGTATGGCTACTATGATAGGAACAGATAAAGAATAATAAGTTTGCATGGAGAAGTTTATCTCAAACATTTTGATTTCTCTGTGATTTTCATTGTGTCTACATTTTTTTTCTCTGTGTTAAGCCTTTGCCTTTCTTTGCCTTGAATTGCAGTAAGCCAAAGCCCTGGTTCTGTTTTTGTTTTGACTGCTCAGCTAGTAGGTATCACAACTTTGTTGGGGGTTCAAAATATGCTGCATTATTGGCAGCCTGCAAATAAAATTATGTTGCATCTTTACAAGTTGATTTGTGATTGGTTGCTTCATGTAAGTCTGATCTTATCTACAACAGGGGGAAAATATGGATAATTAAATCTGCTATGAACCAACATGGTTTGCTATACCCTATGAACCATCCTTGATTTCGCAAGCATACATTTCTTTATAGAGGGTCTTTTATTCTTAAAACTTTCACCTTTGCCTTTTTTTGAGGATCTGTTCAACTAGCTTTCTCACTCTTCCCCTTCTTTTTCAATAATTTCACTCTTCCTTTATTTATTCTGTTTTACCTAGTCATGTTGAAAGACTGTTTCAATTAAATAAGAATAGCAGGTAGGACCTGAACTTTTTCAAGTAAAACTTACATTTATATAGACATATATAATTAAAGCCTTGTTTATTCATTGGATGGTTGAGGGGCATAGAATTGGCTTAAGAAGAACAGGAGCCATGCTCTTTGCTAATATTGTCTCCTTTTCTGTCTCAGCCTCGGTGTCAATCAGAAAGAAGGAATAGCATTCAAAAGAATGTGTGGTTTTGAAATAAAACGAATTTCTCTCT
>JAEANM010024614.1:0-11118 GCA_017656035.1 Myanophis thanlyinensis
TAAATAATAAAAAAAGAAAAGAAAATACAAATGTCAAGTAGTTGCTGATTTTTAATATTTTACAACATTGAATGTAAAAAGTAAAACTATAAATGATATCTGAGTAAAACAATCCTAAAAGAACTTAAAAATCATCACTTCCTAAGTCAGTTGTATGGCTTCAACCAAGTGCCTCTGGCCTGAAACAAAAAAGGGCAGTGCAATATTTAAACAAAAATATGTTTGGTACCTGAAACAAAAATGGAATGGTATCCAAGGACCAGAAAAGAAATTTGATACTTGTCTTTAACTCTGGGGATATGTACTGGTCTAGATAAAAAGAAATGAATATATTTCAATTTGCTTTCCTCAAAGTTGTACAAATGATCTGATTGTATAAAACAGAATATAACTGGACCGTAAATGTATCTATGTAGTTTGGAAAGTTAAAATCTATGCTTCAAAGTTTAAACTGAAGTTTACCAAACTTTCTGACTGGATTTACTCACCTCACATAGATATTCTGTCTTCCAACAACTTTACTAGAGTATGCAGCTAAATGTTTAGCATATTTTTTTCAAAAAAGGTATAGTACATTAAAGTTTTCCTAATTCGGGAAATTCTAGACATCTTCTAAATTGTTGTTTTATGTGTACTTCTTGTAAACAGATAATGTCTACCTTTTGTTTTACTAACTTTACCAAGGTCTGTTTCCTTTTTGCAGGAGAATTTAATCCATTTATATTAATTGACAGTAATTCAAATCCTTCTTCCATTATCCTGTCCGTTTGCCAACTTCTATTCTCTACTGGGGCCTGGGTTTCTTTGTGATCAAGTATTTGGGCCTGTTCCTTGTTCTCGTCTTTCATCTTCCTTCTTCCCATTCTTTTGTTGTCTTTCATCTAGCTCCTGCTGCTCTTGTAGATCTTCTGAACTTCTAGTTACACTTTCTTCTTTGCTACTTTACTAGAGTATGCAGCTAAATGTTTAGCATATTTTTTCAAAAAAGGTATAGTACATTAACAGACTTAAAGGGCTGCTGTAACTATCAAAAATGTTGTATCTTAGTAGAGGGCATTTAATTTTTCCACAATGAAAATTGCCCAAAGAATTCAGTGAGAATAAATTAAATATGTCTATATATCAAGAACTTCCAAATATATATAGTGGAATATAAACATAAAAAGGCTAATAGTGAAGAACTATGAGTCTATATTCATAAAACTCGTTTTTAGGCCCAATAGCATCTTCACCACTGTTTATTTTTCCCCAGTGCACTTTATTGTGATTTCAACTACTTTGCTTACATCCATGATTTGTGTTTTATTGCTAGCAACTTAATTTTTCAAATTCAAATAGAACTGAATAAAAGGTTTATATCACCAGAACGAAGAATAGAGAGGTGCTTTTTCTCTCTTCATTCCTGTATATAGTATGTCTTCAAAATCTTTGGTTCAGAAAAAGAAGTCCTAGCATATCAGCATACTTTCCGCTCAATACTGCACTGGGTTCTGATGAGTTTTTCTGTATAAATGTACATGCTACATACAGATATACATCTTTGGTAAAATTCAACGTTGTGGCTGTTTTATATTATGCAAAGAGTTTGCATTAACTTTTGTGAATTCAGTTTCTTCAGACTTCTCTTTAATTCAAATCCTCCTATGGGCTTTCAAAATTACTTCCACAGGCTTCTGGATCCTAGCCTGCATTTATTTCTTCAAACTTCTCTTCCAAATTCTTAACTTCAATTTATTTGAATCACAGACTTTATGGTTTCCAGGAAGAAACCATTTTGCATGAACAAAATCATATTGTATTAATTTTGTATTTTCAGTTGTGCCATTAACTACATTGGCTTGCCACTTGGTTATTTTTACTGTTTGTATTCATAAGTTTCAACTACCAATGGCTCCTTTTTGAAACCAAAAATTCTCTAAAAAAAGTTTTTTGTAATGATCAACATTTATTTATAAAATGAATGGAAAATGTAATTACAGAATCTATGTCTACTTCTTCCAAAAAAGGCTGTACTACATAATTCAAAACACTGTGATTATGAGAAACTAAACAATTTTTAAATATCCCAAAACAAAATTGTCACTGATAAGCAATTATCTTTCTCTTCTCTATATTGCCTGTTCATAGACGATCCTTTCTATGAATTATCTGCAATTTTTGACTTGCATAAGACTTGTATAAGTAAGTCTTGGGAAGCATTTAAGGAAAAAAGATTCTCAAAGCATTTCTGGATTGAATACACTCAACAATGTTCAATGATAGGTTTTAAGAAAACAAATCTAAATGAGGAAGATGTTTCAGAATATGGATTATTTCTGTAATAATGATATAATTACTCAGCAGACTTGAAATGTTTCAGATTATCTTTCAACGATTTTATAAGTCTACAATACCTAATGGAATCATATTATTGTCATGGCTGTTCCTGCAAAATGACTGCTTTATAAAATATCCATTTCCCTAATGCAGTTTGATAAACAGAAAATTAACTTGCCAACAACTTCAAATCAAAATAATCACTCTTTTGAATTTGTGCTTATTCTTTTGCAATCATTTATTGAAGGCAAATTAATGATATTTAGAGAAACATAAATATAGGCAAAATATACAGCTTAAATATAAGCAAAACACAGCATACACTGAAAACAAACTGAATAGACATAACTGCAAAAAAAAAGCCAAACAGCAAAAGATGTATCTCATGACTTCAAACATGGAAGCCTTGATTGTACACCTATGGTGATTTATCTAAATTCTTTACCGCAGGATAATCATACGCTAATATCTCAAGAATCTGACAATATGCAGGAAGGAGGAGCAATTTCTGGCTTGGCATGTGATGTGATATAAAAATATCATATACATCAGGGGTGTCAAACTCGATTTCATTGAAGGCCTCATCAGGGTTGTGTTTGACCTCTGAGGGCCAGGGTATGTGGGTGGCTGGGGTTGGGAGTGGATGTGGTGGGTATGGGCATGGTGGGTGTAGCCTTGACACAGGCTCAAGATGCCTTTCTTTCCCTTCTCTTCTTTCTTTCCACAGTTCTTTACTATAACAATTTTCCTATCTCTTCTACCAGCTGTTACGGGCAAACATTTATTAACTTATTTTTCATACTCCACTAAACTTTTTTATTTCTAAATTTATACCACATTGTTTAATAGTAAATTGCTTTTCCAGGCAGAAAAGGTATTTATACTGTTGTATTTTTATTATTAAACTTATTAAACTTATTAAACTTATGCTTATTATTAAGCATAAATAACATAATAATATAAGATCTAACAGCAGAGATACATTTCCAGAATAGTAAATACAAATGGCTGTCAATTATAAATCATTGATTGTAAATGAAATGGACCTACAGTATGTAAAATCTGGCATTAAACTATAGTATTAACATAGGATGTTGCTTGTTTTCTATCCAGATCAGGCACTTACCTGAGGCCACATAATTGTAATCCAGTGCAATCCAGTCCTCCTGCAGCACTCTGACAGCCAAAAACGGGCTTTGTGGAGGCCTTGCAGGGCTTCCGGGTGGCCTGTTTTTGGCTAGCAGTGTGCTGCTGGAGGTTGGGGAGGCCAAAATGGGCCACGTGCAGGGGCTTCCCGGGGTCTCCGCATAGCCCGTTTGTGACCGGCAGAGTATTTGAATATGAAAAGGTTCCAACATTAGATATAATCATAGGTCTTAATATAATTGTTTTGGTTATGAATATTGTAAAGACAATCACTTTTATATCCGTTAAAGCCGATATTGAAAACACCATCTATTAAAAAAGCTAACAAATCTTCAACTCTGCTGTTCAAGCAAGAAATAGCTGGAGGGTGGGAAGAAGCATCTGTTGTTCTCTAAAAACAAGTGCACAAGAGAGAACAGAGATCAACCTATTGGCTCCAAAGTGAGATACAAATCCCACTTCTGTCCACAATGAAAAATTCACTACTGTAACAGGAAGGCTTCCCTACTTATTTATATTCTCTGCACAACTTAGAAACCCAATTGTTAATATTCCAAAAAGTACAAAGAAATTGAACCATTAGAACCAGGTCACCACTCTAGTGAGGACAACTACACAACCTTGTTTGACCTTGAAAAAGCTAAAGAGGGTCAAACCCAATTAGTACTTGAATGAGACAAGGAAGCCCAAGGTTTTCAGATGTTCAGCCAAAATATAAAGGACCACAACAATTAAAGGACAGGATTAGATAGAGAAGAGGGCCAAAAATTGATTTTAATCTTTCCTCTGAGTGATTCTGACTGCAAGAATAATACACTTCTGAAAAATAAAAGAAAAACAAATTAGCTAGATTCTTCATAGATGAAAAAATATTGCCTCTCTCTCTCTCTCAGCACATTTTCCATTTCTTTAAAGATATTTGCAGAAAGCTAAGGATATAAAATACTATTCAAAGAGATTTGTGCTCTTGGAGTGGGCATGCCCAAATTCCTTCTATTCTGCCCCCATTCCCCAAATTTGCTTTAGAAATTTCTCCAATCCACAAATATAAAGAACACACAAGAACATATTAGGAAACCGATGCCACAAACTTATTCTGTTAGACTGGCTATTACTGAAGGAACTTATTTTACAGCAGTATTTTGAATAATGGTAAGAAAAGCCCATTCATTCACAATATAACCAGCACCATAGATTCCTTTTTATGTCTATTATAGTGCTATCTGTATGTGCTCATTGTTCTCAAATAGAGAGCATTTTCTCAACAAAGAATCCTAACAAGTGAATAGCTCTTCATATAAAAGGGCTTCATATGGTACTTGAAACAAGGTGTCAAATATTGAAATACAAGTTTAGAACTGAAGGCATGGTTCTGCTTCAGGACATTTAAGGTCAATGCAGAAACAATATACACACAAGGCCAGAAATCTGGGACAAATGCAACAGAAAACTTTCAATTTCAAAACATCTCAAACACTTTTACCCAATCTGTTTATCTCCCAATCAGTGCAACCATCGCCCAGGGATTAATCCCGGGATCCTTGGCATGAAAAATATTGGTCTACAATCCTAACCCTATACTCTAGTTCCTTTCCATAAGGATAATTAGGCAAGACTGAGAATAATTTACACAATTTACGTTCAATCAAAATTATGACAGACACCCCAAAAGCTATTTACAACCTGATTTTGGTGTGGTTTCTGGTGTGGTTCCTCCCTGCAATCACACAACCACATTTTGGGCACTTAGCAACCAGTCTGTATTTACAGCCATTTGCAATGCTGTACAGTCACATGACTGGTATGTATGATGGTTTTGTTGGAAACTGACATTTACTTCCTGTTTCCAGCACCATAGCAAAAAAATGAGTTTCCTTAACAACTGCCATATCTGCTTAAATACCACCATGAAAAATGTCTGGCTACCAGTATAACTGATGAAGCAGGGTGTCATCTAGCCATGCCAAGTTAGGTCCTTGGCAGTCTCATGCCACTGCATTCTGTATCAGTTGTAGTTTCTGAATAATATTCAGTGACTGTTCTATACAGAATGCATTGCAATAGTCAGGTCATGAGGTGACAAGGCACCAGTAGACTACATTGCAATAGAAAATGTAGGTGGTGACAAGGACATTTGTGACTATATGGAGGGGCACCCAATCCAGGACAGGGCATAAAAGGCAAAGCTACAATCCACTCTTCATGGAGAAAGAGAAAGAGGTTGTTGATGGTTTTTGCATCTAATTAACAGCCTGCTGGTGAGAGTCATGTACAGTATTTACATAACTACATCAGCAATACAAGACAATACCTGAAGAAGGTTGCTTCCAGACCACAGAATAAATAAAAACAAAAAGGAGGTAAAATGAAATTAATCCAGACTTTTGCAAATGACACTCTCAAGTAACAAAAATCAGTAACAGTCATAACTTGTGCAGCAATGTCTTTAAAATAAACCTTAAGCAGAAAGCTCATTTTTCTAATCACCTTTTTAGTTACATTTCCTTTCAATTCAGTATGACTTTAAAGTAGACCTGAAAATAACCGAATAAGAGTTGGAAGGGAGCCTGGAGGTCTTCTAGCCCAGCCCCTTGCTCATACCATTTCAGACAAAATGGTTATCCAAACTCTTTTTTGGGATACATCCACAGATGTATCACCCAACACCCAAAAGATATCCACAGAAAAAGCAACATCCTCAAGTATCTAAAATATACCCAATCCAAATAAAAACAAGAATCTGACAATTTACAGGAAAATCATTAGTTATTTATCTGTGCAAGTAATCCCATAAGGAAAAATTCACTGTTCTGGCTACTACTCTGTGAGGTAAGGTCTCACAGCCCAAATGCACCTTCTTTCTAAGGGTTTTATTTCACTTGGCTCTTCTCCCAGAGAGCTTTGACATTCAGCACACTGAGCTTTCAATTGGCTACAAGCGTTTCGGGGATCCAGAAGACGCTGGTGTTCATGCAAAGATTAAGTACCGGAGCTATCGTCCATCTCTGTCTGATTTTATAACAGTGGGTAGAGCAAAGTAATTTCGTCAACAAATCGGGCCAGGTTAGTAGAAATTTGCTGGACGTCTTAAGCATATGATGCTTTATAATAGTCAAAAGAAAATGCCGTATTAGTCTATTATCGCAACTCTGACGAGATCCTCTTCTTCGGATTCCTACGACTCTATTCAGCTCCTCCTCCTCCGAGGAGCCTTAAATAACACCTCACAGCCATGATAAGAAATATACACTACCACGATCGAAATGCCAAGTCCCGTCTGTCTCAGCGGGGCTTTTACTTGTCAAAATCCAACACTTCCCCCCCACCTTCCCGATCTCCAGTCATCGCTGCCTCGAAGAAAACGAGGGGGGTCTTCCCTCGAGGACCTCGCCTACCTTTTATTAATGGACTATGAACGTAGGTAGCACAGGTTATTAATTACAGCAGGCCTACTTCTGCCGCGGCCCTGGATCCTTGCCTGTCTATCAAGCAGCCCCCGCCTTTTCTCCCCCCCCTCCTCCTCCTCCTTTTAAAAGATCGGCTGGCGGTGGACCGGTGGGTGGGGGCGGGTGAGCGAGCGGGCGGGCGAGCAGGGTGAAGCCGAGGGAACCCCCGTGTGGACTGCACCTGCCCGCCTGATCCCTCACCGCCGGCTTCCTCACCGACAACTTTCCAAGGAGGGAGAGAAGGCTGCGGCGCTTCTAAATTCAAGCCGAGCCGACGCCCGGCTCCGCTCAGCCTGTGCCAGCCGCCATCTTTGATTGCCCGAAATACAACGCTCGACCCCCGTCGCGTTGCATTTTGGGTAGCCCGAACGGCGAGGCGAGGTGAGCGGCGTTGTTTCTCATGTACCGGGTGGTCGTATTGCGGGTGAGACCGGTGTGGGCGCCTGCGGATGACCGAAATCTGTACCTATATTCGAAATGGGACAAAATACAGACAGTCTTTCACTCGCAACGGTTCATTTAGTGACCGTTCGAAGTTACGACTGTAGGAAGTTAGCATCCACCCTAAAGAAAAAAAAACATGCTCTTGGAAAGCTGCCCCCACCTTTGCAAGACTGGGCCAACTTATCTACAGGACAAAAGGTCACATATACACATTTCACTACATTTTGTACTTTGTATGTCTATGCATGTGATGAATAAAATTTGATTTGATTTGAAAAGGTGCAAAGGTGGAGGTTACTTTCCAAGAGGATGTTTTTCCTTTAGGGAAATATATTCTGCATTTTTAATATTTCCTAGAATATTTCATTCTAGGAGAGGGGTGGGTGCTAACTTCCAACCTTTGCAGCATTCCCGGTGGCCACGTGATTTACATTTGGATGCTTTACACCTGATTAATATTTTGCAATGTCCTGGGGACGCATGATCCCTTTTGGCAGCCTTCTGACAAGCCAAGTCAATGAGGAACCTTGATTCACTTAACAACCATGTTACTAATTTAACAACTGCAGTGATTCATTTAACAAAGATGGCAAGAAAAGTCGTAAAATGGGTCAAAACTCACTTAACCTATTGCTCACTTAGCAACATAAATTCCGGGCTCAATTGTGGTTGTAAATTGAGGATTACCTGTATTTTCCCAAGTTAGGTCAGGTTTCTCCAATCTGGAGCCATTTGGAGGACATTGGATTACAGCAACCACCATTGATGGGAGAACAATGGGGAATTTAGCATGCAGCATTTCAAAGGTTTTAAATTGAGAAAGATTGATTGAGGCATTGGCACATCTATGTGGTATTGTGTTTTGATGTATTATGCTGATGCTAAATTCTATCCTGAGTTTCACTGTGGTTGCAGAATTGAACTGTGATGTGCATGGATCATTTTGAGTACTGAATTTTAGGCTCTGCTCTGAAGAATTCAGGTGCTTAATCTTTGCATAAATGCTGGTGTCTCCTGGATCCACTCCTGGAAGCCCTGAAGCAGTTGTAGCCAATTGCACTTCAATCCTGACTGGCTCAAGATTGATTCAGCCTTCCATTCTTCCGAGATTGATAAAATGACCCAGATTGAATTGTGGGTAATATGCTAACTCTAAACCACATAGAAAGGGTTGTGAAATATTATGAAGTAATATATAAGTCAAAATGCTATTGCTATCACTATCATCAGAATTCCTAACCATCAGTATTTGTTTTTCTTTTAACAACCTTTGCATCGAGATGGACTGGGGCAACTGAATTTGTATTTCTTCTATAACAGCTTCAGTTTCTTCACCTTTGTTCAGACCTGAACTACTTCCAAAGGGGAAGAAGGTTATGAATTTCCAAATATTAATGAGATCTACATGAGTAAGCAGAGAAATCTGTCAAGGTTTCCACACATCAATCCTGTATGAATTCTTCCTAAGCTCAAGGCCAAAAGAATCAAATTGTCCATTCCATTGTACACAAAGCTCTTATATTTAATCAATAGTGTATCACCAATTGCTCAAAGAAGTATTATCTTGGAGATAACAAATGTTTGTTAATACATTTTAGAAGACTGTTTTGAATGTTTAATGTTTTTTTTTTACTATAAAGAAAGGGTTTGGACAATCAAGTCAAAAGTGAATGCATAGTCCCAAAGAACAAACACGGACAATGAACAAAGTAGCAAACTTGGGTTGAGATGCCAAGATGGATGTAAACCTAAAATCACAGGAATATTCAAGAGCATGGCAATGACTGAAAACATAAGCAAATACAGTAAAAACAAAAGCTCTACAGTCAGGGCTTTGCAATCACCCTGGATCACCTCTTAGAATTCATTGGGAGGCTTAAACCATCTGCTACTGAAGCAAAGATGAAACTCATGAAACCTAAACTTAGATATTCCAGAGGAACCTAAATGCTTGCCGCCTTGAGTTATTTGTAAAAACAATAAAAGCTGGATACAAGTAAATAATTTATTGTGCATAAAATTTATTGGCTGCCCATCTTACCAAAGGCAGCTTACAGTTCTTAATTAAAGCATAAAATGTTAAAACCAAACCTTATAACCAAAGAAACAGGGTGGAGTGTGGGAGGGAGAGATGGAATACTTGGATTGATGGGACCTGCAATATGCCTCCTCTGCTGGCACGCGTGGTATGGGCCAATCCCAGGGGGGTGAGACGGTCTCTCAAGTAACTTGGACCCATGACAAGAAGGGCTTTCAAGGTGATCACCAACACTTTGAGTTGCACCTGGTAGCAGACTGGTAACTAATGCAGCTTGGGGAGTAGTGGTGTCACAGCCAAAACTAAATGTGTGGCTGCACTTTGTACCAGCTGTAGCTTTCAAATGCTCTTCAAGGGTAGCCCCATGTAGAACGCATTACAATAGTCCAGTTGTTAGATGACTAGGGGCTGAATGGCTGAGCACAAGGAATCATAGTCCAGGAAAGGCTGCAACTGGCTATGCAAAGACTCTCCTAGCCACGACTGCCACCTATTTAGAGCAGAACAGAACAGAACAGAACAGAAAGAATTGGAAGGGACCTTGGAAGTCTTCTAATCCAACTCCCTGCTCAGGCAGGAAACCTTATACAATTTCAGATAAATGGTTGTCCCATTTCTTCTTTAAAATGTCCATTGTTGGGGCATTCACAAATTCTGAATGCAAGTTGTTCCACTGATTATTGGTCTAACTGTCAGGAAATTTCTCCATAGTTCTAGGTTGCTTCTCTCTGATTAGTTTCCATCCATTGCTTCTTGTCCTGCCCTCAGGTGCTTTGGAGAATAATAATGCTCATGGCACCCAAGCTGTATGGTGTGGAGCCTGACTAGTGATAATAAAGGCAGCCACAGCTAGCTATAATAATGACAATAGCTCTATTGTGCTGTCATGATTATATACTTTGTTCATAATGACACATAAAAGTATGTACCGGATTTGTGTCACAAGTCACAAGTCACAATGTACCTTTTACCCTTGCTTCCTTCAGCCCCCACCCCATGACAGTATAGGTTGCATCTTATAAAGTCAAATCATTATATACAACATGTATATAATGTTAACCTAACATTTTATTTTTCTTGAATGATTTTTACTTGGAGTACCCCTCCATTTTAAATATGCTGGTTACATTCGTATTTCAGAAATAGATCAGCAATGCAGCTTTAAGCTTCTCTATGCATACACAACACACACACATACACACACAGATTATTAACTAATTCCATCTGATTAAGCTTACATTAAAGTGACTAAAAACAGCTGTTTTGAAAAAAAGCAAATGTTTCTTCAAAAACTGGATATGCACTATTAAAGACTGAGGGACTTTATTTAAAATGGAAACACTGATTCTTATAGCCAAAGACAACAGCTAGGGCAAGAAAAGAATGTTCAGTATTTGGCCAAAAGAAGGATATGATAGACTGGGAATTTATGCGCAAATCTTAAAGGAATTACTTGGTGTAAACAGTTTTAACTTCAGATACATGGACTTCAGGAGAGAAACTTTGTTTGATACAAGTGAGACAGGTCAGTATGAAAATCTGCGATATAACCAAGACGGCTGTTACTATACTGGAGCCATTGAATGCCACATACAAGTAGTCCTCATTTATTTTATTTATTTATCATAACTTCTATACCACCCCTCTCCCAAAGGACTCGGGGCGGTGTACAGCCATCTAAAAGACATGAGTATATAACAATTAAAACACAATTAAAATTAATTAGAT
>JAEANM010024615.1:0-11118 GCA_017656035.1 Myanophis thanlyinensis
TCGTCTTGCGGGAGCCGCTTTTCCCCATCAGCACCTGGGCGGCGGGAGAAGAGCCGCTGCGGAGCTGCGCCCCCCCGCCGTCCCACCACCACCGCCCCCCCAGTCCTCTTTTTTTGGCTATCAAATATGGTCACCCTAGGCATTGTTAAAAAGCTAGAAACTTACATATGACTCTAGTCAAGGATAATTCAGAGAACAGGGACCACAAGACTCACAGAAAGTGTTGTAAAATAAAGATATAGGTGAATTATACAATAGCTGAGGCAGACGCATTTGGATATATGGACATTTTCCAAGCAGCTGTCCAGTTTACTGTCCTTCTTTGCCCAATAGACTCACCAACTTTGTTTTACTTTCTGTTTAGGTAGAAACTACTAACAATTTACTGTGCATTGACTTACAATATCACTTTACTACCGTGCTATGGTTGGGGAATCTCAACCTAAACAATATCCCTAATATAAATTTTATATTGTAACGTGCCATTGGATATGGTAGCATTTTATTTCAACAGTATTATTCAAAATAGTTTTAACACCTCTCATTATTTTGACTGCAATTATATGACAAAGATATAATAATTTATAATTCAGTTTATAAAAATCATATACATATTTGAATCCAAAGTTCAAATTTTAATTTTGGAAATTTTATGAGTAGCCTGAATCATACCTTAAATTAAAAGGATTTTTTCTGCCAAAACTGATGTTTTTTTGAACTAATTTTAATGTCCAGAAAGGAACTGTTGCTTAAATCCACCAACTGTTTGTAAAGCACAATGTGGTAAATGTGGTAATTTCAGTAGCAGTATACTATTACAGAAGATTTTATTTCATTCTAGCATGGATGGCAATGAATGTTCAAAAACTCTTCAGCATAGTCATGTACTGTATATGACATACAGTCTATGTATACTGAAGTGTCTTTTATCTTAAATTTCAAAGTAAATGCACAACTACCCATAATTTCAGGGAGGAAAGCATTGGCAACATTAATTTCTATGAAACCAAATGGAACTTTGCACAAGGTTTTTTCCAATGGCTAGTGCCTTATTTCTTATGCCCCAATAATGCAGAGAATTAAAACATTGCATGGTAGCATGTATCCAGATTGTTTCTATTCAATATTGTGTTGAAAAAAAAGCCCCTCATTTTTTCCTATCCAAGTAGCATATTCAGTCATTATATCTATTTGTCTAAAGATAAAGTATTTTTTGTGATTTATTTAGATCAATATTTTTCCGGATAGATTTTCCCAGTACAAATTTTCTCTTTGACCTAGCAAAGTTTTCTTAATTAATGTCTTAATTAACAAGATCCATTCATGCTTTTAAGATACGTATTTTATATGGTTTTATGAATAGTTTATCTTTTTATACAGAAATTATTTTAATATAATAATTTAGACAGTAATTCTATTATATTTATAAACTCCAAGCTAAGAACTTTATGCAGTATTTTAACTATTTTAAATGAAGGCACATATCCTATATATAAAAGCAGGATTGCTATCTTTCAAACACAAAATAGTGTACACAGATTCCATATAGAAAATCAGGAATGAAAGAACTGTTGCTGGTATCATCATCTTCGCATGGAGCACTTCAAAAGATTTCACCAGCCAAGCTAGTTTTAGAAAAAGCTGCTATCTTATGTTTAAAGGTCAGGCTTAATGGCTTTTACTGCTTAGTCTTCTCCTGCTCACATTTGTGTATGTCAGAACATTTCTGAGCTCTTAATTTAGTTAGAGATTGTGTCACTGAAAATAAGGCAAGGTAATCTAAATATTTTTTTAGAAAACTAATAATTGTACTTCGGTAATTCTATAGCATATAGTTATTTCATTTATTTCACATTCTACACTCATACAAGTTTTCATTGCCTAGTAGATATAAACCCAATTACTTTGTCAGCTTCTTTTTAACCCTTCAGTTTCCTTACAATGCATTGTGAATACATGGAAGTCATTGTCTCCATGACATGCCCACACATCATAATATGAGACTAAGATGAAGCTGCCAGAGCATAAAAAAAAAAGCAGAGTGGACAAAAGCCAGGAATATTATCAAGAAGATTCCTTGGGGAGATAGATAAGAAGAAAACAAATAAGAATTAAAGGAAAAATGTCACCTGAAACAGATAATGGAAGCAGGTCCAGAACACTGTAGGTACCAGGCTTATAAATCAAATAAACAAAGTCTTTTGGTGATAAAAGGGGTCCTGAAGTCCACTAATCATCCTGGATCTGAATTTGGCAGCTTCCCTTCCTCCAAATACTACCCGGCAGCCTAATTGAAAAGGACTTGGTAAGTGGAGATAGGTATGTTAGTGAGATAGAACAAATGTATATTGTACCCAGTAAAGTTTTACTATTACTTTAAATTCATTAGGTCTCCACATACTCCAAAGGAAGTTTGGTTGAAAATGACTTGTGGGCATTCCTGATTATTTCCTGGCTATTGACCAAAGTTCTTTGTGTTTTGTCTGCTTTAGTTGCAATTATCTGGAAATCCATGTAGAAAGCAAGTGGGCTTTTAAGATTCATGTGCCCCAGTCTATGGATGCATGAGTAAGTGACTATAAACTAAACCTATTTGTGAAATGGTGATCGACATGGGAGGTGGATGAACTACAGACAAAGTTAGGTATGGCCTGTGTGATCATGGCTTGCAGTCTTCTGTTGACTTCCCTAATTGCTTTGCCAATATATTAAGTATGTTAATATGTACAGATAGTAACACAACTATTCTCCCCCATCCTGAGGTAACACGACACAGTAATCTATTGAAAGAGCATAAGTAGTGCCTGTGGTTGAGAACTGGACCAATGTGATGTTTGATATATGGTGCACAAGTTACGTACTATGAGTAAGAGCAGAGTCTTGGTGACTGGCTCGTCTCATGCATGCCTAGGTTTCTGTAGGCTGTGATGATGGTGTAGCTGAATCTGCTTGCAGGGAGAAAACCCAGTAAGAAGTGACAAAATGACCTGCATGCGTCTATAATAAAAGCAAAAGTGGAGACTGCCACAAAAATCTGCAGGCTGCTCAGCAGCCCACTTCTCTGCCAGTGATGACAACTGTGGGACAACACCCTGTAAAGAAATGGCAATGTTGAACAGATATAGCACTTGACAATGTGATCTTTGTGGCATCTTCAATCATGCTCCCTGCGTGTCACAGCATGAAGTGTCTTCAAAGAGATTATCTTGTTCAACTGGGATTCCTCTCTTTTCTACCATAAAATCAAGACACCTGGAGGGTGCAAGGACTCTCAAGCATGAGATGCTGGGGAAGTTGAGCAAGTGGGTCCCTTTGAAGGCATTTCACACTGTGGCATGCAGGGCGCAGGATTTAAGCATGCCAGAAAGATCACACTATCAAAGGCTATATCTGTTCAACATTACCATTTAGCCTCTCATCCATGTTTCTATTGTGAGGAAAAATGCCCATGAAAGTATCCAATGGCTTGACAGATGTGTGACCAACAAACCATTACAATCCATGATTGTAGTGAGTTGAAAAATGATTGCCCTGGTTTCTGAGTTTACAGGGAACCAATGATGCTTGGAAGGAAATGCAACAACAGCTAAATCAAGGGATTTAATGCAAAGTGATTCTAGACAGAGATGCTGAGTATACTTCCTGCTTAAAGGGCAGTATGTGAGCAAATAGAAATTCGATGCTTTTCAGTGGTCTGGCACCAGGGATGGTTATGTGGATTTGGCCTGCATACAAACCCCCCAGTTTATTTCCTCCCCGTGAGAGATAAAATTAAGTACCAGATTAAATAGTTTATATGCTCTCCATTCAAAAATTTGGTGATTTAATGTTTTTAAATTCATGGTCATTAGCTTTTTATTAATGAATACAAATTTTATCTCATATACCAGGTACTGTATGGGCCAGCTGTGGCTATTATTTTGTAGGAGAGAGACACAAACCTAGATGCACAACGTCAACTACTTTGCATATTAGTTGAATCGTAACATTCAGGACAAACACTTTGAAACTCCCTCAAATCAAGTGCTTTAAGATTTGTATGCGAAACCAGTGCATACATAAAGAATATTGAGTACGACTGCGTTTCTCAGAGGTAAGTAGAGTCAACACAGTAGACTGAAAGAAAAGACGCAGAGACGTTGCCTGTAGCCAATATGAAGAGAAAGGCACTTCGCTTTCTTCCCGCCTTTTGATTTTGGAGAAACGGCCCCTTCGCGCGAGGCGCGTCTATTGCCTGGCTGATAGCAAGAGAGGGCGGCAAACAAGGTTTGTTGCCCGGGCAGCCGCTCTTAGGGGCGGGGAGGAGAGGCGGAGAAAAGGGAAGAAAGAGCCGCCCTCGCCGCTCTTCCTGCCACAACTACCCGGGAGGGGGCAGGCGGCGGGTTGTGGTTGCGCGGGGCGACTCTGGATCTACCCAAGCGACTTAGCCACAGGCTAGCTAGCGCTCCGGTAGAAAGAGCGCTATCATGCCCACCAACTTCACGGTAGTGCCGGTGGAGACGCCCGCTGACGGCAACGAGGCCCCGAGTGCCCAAGGGGTACTGCAACAGCCGGAGCGTTTAGACGAGCCAGCCAATGAGAATAGTAAAAGCCAGGGCTGCGCTGGTGCCCACGACCGGCAACCACAACAAAGTGAGAGTGGCGGTGTGGAGCGCGGGAGCCAAGGTGAGTGGCCGAGTCTCCGGCTGGGATGAGAACCGACGAGCACGTGAGTCACAAAGAGTTGCCCGGGAAGAAAGGGAAGGGTGGGGCGCTCGTGTGCTGAGGTTAAGTCCCTTCTGTCCAAGCGTCTATTTGTGTGAGTGGGGGGTGGGGAGGATAAATTTCAGCTCCATTCCCTCCTCCCTCCCCCCGTGTAGATTTTATGAGGTGGTGCCCGGCTGGAGGAAACCTCCCTTAGGTTCCCCCCCCCCCCTTTCAGCAAGCCTGCAAGTTTGGGGCAACTCTCTCCCACTACCCCCAAGCAGAAACGTATATTAGGTTGTGCAGAGGAAACCTGTGAACCGTTTTGGCTTATTGACAGTTGTATAAAGAAGTGAATTTTTGTAGGGTTGGGACTTTGCTGTTTGTTCTTGGCAGCAGGTCCCACAGGTGGCCTTTCCTGGCAGCTGATGAAAACAAGGAGGAGCTAACTTAGGCATTCTCGGTCATCGAAGATGGGCATTTTTTTTTTCACTGTGGGAAATTTATTAGAACAAACCTGTGTGATGTAGTGTATTTTCTCTGTGAAATTAATTCTCATTCCGCTCAAACCAATTTACTCCTAAATAGCCATGTATCATATTATTCCTTTAAAAAACTATATGTGCAAGGAAGGAAGGATTTTTTTTCTTGGAGAGGAAAAAAAGGACCCATATGATTTAAGCATGATAGAGTAACAGATTTGTAGTATGTGCAGTTTCATTCTGAAAAGGAAAGGGTGAGATTATTTCAAAATACAGTAACTCCCAAATCTCCAGAATATGTACTCGTTCCATTTTTGCCTAATAGGGTATAGAGATCTATCCATCACCTGGTTGTACAATTACCTTGGACTATGGCATTGTAAATTGCAGATAGGATTTAGTATGTTGACTTATTGTTATTCTGTTCTTGGAAAATATTTTGTAATTAAAAAATTAGCACAAGAAAAACATCTAGGTAAATTGTGGCTCCAATTAGTAACTATGTAAACATTGAAAAATATGATTTAATTTTAGCAATGGGCCCAGTTTAGGAGTGGGCCCAGTTGTGCCAAGTTCAATATTCTTTGTTAATTGTATAAATCAGTAATAAAGCATATTGTATAAATCAGTGATAAAGGATTGGTAAACTTTACACCCATTTATTGTAAAAGGGTTCTAGATTCACTAGTAAAGGAGAAGTGAATGGCATACAGGAGAATAAATATAAAAGTAATTTTAAAAGTTCCTTTGATTTTCCTCCAGGAGAAAGGCAGCTGAGATAAAAATACCACAATATAAATAAAGCTGCATATGAATTAGTTTAGAATTTGGGGCTTTAGCTTTGGTTTGTAAGAATGGTAGAATGGTAATATAATAAAAATATTACCATTTGTGCTATTATGCTATAGACAGATAATCTTATTTCATCAGATTGAAAAAATACTTCACTAGTAATTTGCATCACAACAACATACTGTACTTCAAATGTATATTAATAATGTGAGCCTATCTGTCTGGCCCTTTGTTAGGTTGGTACTGTACCTAGGAGACGTCTTAAGTCATAGAAGGAAAGAGATACTGTGGATATTGTATTTTAAGAAATAATTTCTAGAGAGGTAATTATGTTTCTGCATAGAAAGTAAAGTAAGTGACACTTTCAGTATTGATATTTTCATAATGGCATATGCTTTCATGAATACGTAATTTTCATTTTATAAGATGTATGAAGTGTTATCTTAGAATAGTTTATATATTCATTTTTCAATGAGAAGGAAATTAATTTGTAAATAATTAGATTAGACATAAAACCTATGGAATGTTCAGATAGACTTGTTTTTAAATAGTGACAAGCAGTCATTGAGAATAACCTGTATGTTCTTGTTCAACTACTTCTCTACTGTGACAGAAATTCATTGTCAGGTATTTTGTAATTTGTATTATGTAAACGGTACTAACTGTTGTAATTTCAAACTGTAAAAATAAATATTTTAAATTTGTTGGCAAGAACTATGAAAGGTAGCATAAAGTATTTGTCTAAGAACATTCAGAATTCTATTGATAAGAATGATTGGCCATGTAAGAAAACAATTCATAAAAATATAGACTCTTAAATTCATAGCTAAATGTCTGGTAATACATAGGCAACTTATGCTATAAAAATCATCTGATTATACTAGTTTTCAGCAGCACCTGATAGATGGTTAATTAATGCTTTATGTTAAAAGTACCTGGATATAGTGAAGTGAAGTTAATTAAAATGACCATAATCATGCAAAAATATCCTATAAAGAAAGGTGGAAAAAAGAATACTGAGACAGAATATCAGATCATTCTTAAAATCTTTGGAGGGTTAAATAGATACAGTAATTATAAAATTAAGAGTTAACCAATAGAATAAATTTGAAAGTGGAAATCAGATTTGTAGTGGTTACCTCCACCCACCCTTTTTGAAGGATTTTAAGAATAGGTTACTTGTTTGTGGCTTTTAAGTATTTGATACTATTCTGGTGCACTGAATTGTTGCTTTTGCATTCTAAGATCTACATAATTATAGTGGTTGGTTTCTTTTCTTTCTGGTTTTCTTTTTTAAAAAAGAACCTCTGGGTACGGAGTACAACAACAATTTGCAACTTTTTTTTTGTTTAAAGCTAGCAAATTTAAAGAGCAAATAAATTTAATCTACCATATTAATTGAAAAAATAGAACCGGAAAAAATAGTTTTTCCAAAATAGGATCAAATGTGTTGCCTGAAATTGCCTTTTTGTGGTTAGGAATGTAACGGCTTAAAAAGAACTATAAAAACTTATGTGGATCACATAGTGATCCAAGATAAAGCGGGGGTTGAAATTCAGATAATTTGAGGACCAGATTGACAAGGATATACAGGTAGCCCTCTAGACACGATATATATGGGTAACTGTAATGGAGCCTGCTCAATATGATTGAAAGTTGTTACAGTTGTAAAATGAATTGGTCATGTAAGTGGCCTGATTGTACCATAATTTTTGCTACAATTGCTAAGCGAACACTACTGTCATTAAGCAAAGCCATGGTTCACTGTATCACAGTTCTGCCAAAAATTATAAGTGCCAGTTTTCCGCAAAACTTTATAAAACCATATTACTGGACATGTTGTGGTCTCATGACCAGAAATATGGTTGTGTTGATGAGTACCTGAAGTGTGGTCATGTGACTGTGGGGATGTCTAAATATCAGAAATTTGTATCATAAGCCCTCTTTTTCAGGTAGGTCATAACTTGGAATAATTGCCAAGCAGTCAGTTTTAAGTTAAGGGCTACCTATCTCTTCTGAGACTGTACTGCTTCAGAATGCAAGTGGGTGATTGGATGTTTAAAGCCTCTTGTTAGAACATCTTAAATTACGTATCAGTGATAAGAATTCTTAAAGAGCTTTCTATTCTGTTCAGGAGGTAATTTTTAGGTAGAATTGTTTTACTGCAGAGACAATTCTATAATAGAATCTTTTATCTGCAGTTCAAGTGACACAGTCCTAGAAAGACTGTGTCACAAATTATTGCTGTACACATTTACTATCATTCCAGTAATGGACAGCGTATAAATGGAAAGTTCAGAAGCACAAGAACATATTTGGTAAAGTTTACAAAGATAGGAAAACAAAATGTATTTTCAACATTCAACAACAGGGGAATCCATCAAGTAGATCTTTAGCACTAAACATAAATTCTTAGTTAAATGGAAACTAGAAAAACCATTTCCCCCCAATCTTGTTAGCAATTACTTCTTAGAATCTTAATATTTCCTTTATAGCAAAACACTTTATGATTGGGCAGACATTGATTTAAAAGTGTTTCAATCATTTTGAAAGTGAAAATTGTGTTAGTTATAGAGCAAAAGCAATGTGTGACAAAGGATAATTGATTCTCTCAAATCCAGCACTTTTCTTTCAACTATGCTTGTTGCTGAAACTTGAGGAAGCAGGCATAAAAGAAAACAGATGGTTAGGTTAAAATGTAAGAGTAGGGAATATATGTATATCATCTTTACCTGTATACTCTTTGTTTCAAAAATTGAATTTATGGGGATATATCTCTTTGAGCCTAATTCCTGTACAATATTACAAATGTTAATTGGGAATTGCAAACATGAAGGACTGATTCTGAAATGTTTGCATTAAGAACAATAAATTATTCAGCAATTTCATTCACTATTTGTTTTGTTCAGCTACTCCTCTGTTTCATATCACTTTCTTCCTTGTTCTCCTTACTGTGTTGTTTTTTCCCCCAACCTTTGTTTGTTTCCTGTTTTTATTTCTGGGATTTCCTTCCTTTGGTAATTCCTAATTGATAGATTATAATAACATCCATTTGTTTCTTATATCTTATATCAGTTGCTTGAAGTTCTGGATGCTGAGTTAAAAGTTTAATTCAAGTACTGTAACCTAAACCCTTTATATATTTTATGATAAATTAATCTCAAAGTACTGTCTAACTTTGAATTCCATTAAATGTCATTTATCTCGTTATCTGTCTTTTGGTTCAACTGTATTTGGCTTCATAGAGATTGTTTCACTTAAAAATTTTAAAGATACTAAATAAAGGTCAAAATATTTTCTGAGAATGATACAAATTCTATAAAGCAATATGATCTGACTTGCAGATCCATGTTTACTGTATGTAAGAAATGTATGGAAATAGGAAGAACAAGTTGCAGACTCTACCCAGCAGTATTTTTAGGTGATAAAAATATTGAACATTAGCAAGAATGTGTGAAACTATATTTTCCCCTTTTGAATTCCCAAACCTCTTTTTACATGTTTTAACATGTTCATTTAAGTCTTGCGCTCATATGAAAAATAATTTCAGTGCACATATATGTTGAGTAGTTTATATTTTAGAACATGTGCAGATAAAGTGTGATACGTAAAGCAGGCAGTGGGAGAAAGAAAAATTAATGGGATATTTGTGGCAAAACTGAGAGGTACACATAGACTGAGTTGGAAAGAAGAGTCTTTTAATTTCTGTAAATAACTTCATTTGTGACAGAGCAATTCAAAGTTCTCTTCTCAGACTTTGAAGCATTTTAAAACAAGAATGCAACTTCCAAGAAATCGTGATGGCAGCAGAACAGAAAGGTGATAAGGAGAAAAAAAAACTTGTTTTGTCCTATGATTTTTAGCATTTACAAAACCAGTTTCCCCTTCCATTCCAACCAATTGGCTTGTCTAAATTTCCTTAGGAATTTGGAGAAAGGCAGGAATTAAAATTTTCTGTCCTATCTCTGCAAATCAATTTATTTGCATTGTTATGCACTTCCTGGAGTGGTATTAGATGTGTTGGGATGAAGCTGTTATATAAAATAGTTGGAAATTGCTTGTCAATACAGGTAAGTAGGAACATTTTCAAGAATAGGCTGTAGAGTATTTCATTTTCTAAGTAAATAAATCGAAGTAATGCTTGTGGATTTTAGGAGAGGGCGATGAAGCAGGTTAGTCATGAATGTAAGTATAGCTTTGTTTAGTCAGATTAGTGATCCATCTTTTCATAGAAACATAGAGTTTACAAAGTTTCTTTAGATCTTGGGTCCAAATTGCTAATCAGTGCAGAAATCCAAATTAAAGCATCTCTGATAATATCCCTTCCCAATTGTTTGTTTATTAATAAGATACTCAGATCCTCTGAGCATGGGGTCCTGTTCATATGTTATGTCATTGATGAGCCTGTAATATAGGCATATGAAGGGCTTGTTTTAAAACTACCTAGACCTATAATCATCATAACACTGTATGGAAGAAAATGTCACTAATTTATGGTATGCATATGAAATGCTGCCTTTAGTTTTTTCCTCTGAAAATATATTGTTTAGGTATTTTTCTCCTCTGCCTTTGTTTCGGTTATGCATTCCTTCTTAGAGAGTTCTTAACACAGAATTCAGAGTAAGCTGTAACTTAAAATTATTTGTTACCTAACAATTTGAAACATATTTGTTATCTAATAGTTTTAGGCATACTCTTCACATAGTTCAGGTTAATTTTCCTCATGAAAGTTTTATAAATATTTGGAGAATTACTTTGTGCATGTCCTTAAAAACTTGGGAAGCTGCAACTGGTCCAGAACACAGGAACATATGCAATTATGGGCCTCTTACATCATGCCTGTATAACAGTTTTTCTCTGTGGTCTGCAGTGGTTACTAGTACACTTTCAAGTGCAAGCAGGTTATAGTTTTCACCTATAGGTTTTCATCCTTTGGGCCTAAGGTCTGGTTATTTTCCATTGTTTCAATGGAACAGAATATCTGCAGTTCAAGATTTAACTGTGGAGTTCTTGAGATTGTCAAAGTTGGTGATTTGCTTGCAAATTAGGCAATGAAATGTCTGCAAGCAAACCACCAACAGGTAGGGAACCTTGGCTCTTTCATGACTCATGGACTTAAACTCCCAGAATTCCTGAGCCAGCCATTTTAAGCTGTTAAGAC
>JAEANM010024616.1:0-11117 GCA_017656035.1 Myanophis thanlyinensis
TAACTTACCTGCAGTTGCGTAAGCATTTCACTACATATCGTACCATGTATGACTGTGTATGTGACCAATAAATTTGAAATTTGAATAATACATTTTGTACTTATATCTATACCAAAGAAAGTTGGAAGTCATTCTTTTTCGGTTTCCTTCTTTTCATCTTTTTTTTTTTGTATACTTTCACTCTTTTTCTTTCCTGAGCCTTTTTTTTCAAATCTGTTTTTTATTTGTTTATCCCTTAGCTTTTTATTTTTTTTATGTATGAAGGATCAAATACTCGGCCATTATAATTCTACATTCCTTATTTACAGAAATCATATCAAAACTTAGAATTAAATCTACCGGGAGCCATCTCTTATCAGGTAGGCTCTGAGTCCCTCTAACCCAAAAAAGTTTATCAATAGAAAAGAATATTTGTAGCTTAAGGTTGAACTGTGGGGTCCTTGGTGCCCCCTGAGCTTGATAGTTTTCTTGAAGATGTTTTATTACCAAACTAGGTAACATCATCAATACTAGAAGGAAGCAGAGTTTGGTCTTATTTTCATATACTAGTGGCTTACCCTGTCAGTGTTGATCAGTTGCTCCACAATCAGTGTTTTGATTGGTGTCAGGTTTCTACAGCCTCAGGCAGAAAAGGACTATTCTGCACCCTTCCCTCAAATGTTCTTTAAAATACAGATTCCCAGCATTCCTTTAGGAACCTCCAACATGCAAATTATAGTTATTTATCTTAAAACGAATCCTCTTTATCTGGAGCTTCAAAATTTGCTGTTTGCCAGGAAGATGTGTAGCTAAAAGTCAGTTGACATTTAGTATACATCTGACTTTGGGGATATTTCTTCATAACCAAACAAAAGTGTATTTTCTGTGCAGTTCACACCCCTTGCTCACTGGATCTGGATGTCACAAAGCAAAGCCCACATTTTGTAATTAACCCTCGTGCCCCATTTTGACTGGCAGAGTGCTGCAGGAGGCTGGGTGCTGTCATCCCCCTGGTCATGCCCATCCAGTCATATGACCATCTGGCCACACCTACCCAGCCAGTCATTAGGGCACAGAACTGGTTGTTAAAAAAATCTGTAGCCCATCACTGTTTAGTACCTTCAAGTAGCAATCCCGTTGTTCTTCACCAAAGTCACTGTCTTCATCTTCCTCATCACTCTTCCAAGACAATGGCTCTGGAATATTCTTTTCCCAGTTTTGCTCCGTAAGGCTAGAACTAATATCCTCCTGTTCTTCCTGCTTAAAATAGAAAATACTGAAAATATCAGTATATTGATAAATATTAATTAATGAGCAGTACTTCTATTAATATAGTAGAATGCTGAACATTTTAACTACCAAAAATTCTTTTTATTTTAGGTGAAGAGAAGGCCTTGACCATTTGAATTGTATTTTTTGTTTTGTTTTTTGTTTATTCTTCTGAAACATGGGACATTCAAGATTATTTTATTAAATGGGTAATGCCAATTTAAACTCAGAAAGCACAAATAATTGTGAATGGAGAACTAACAAAACTTTGTAAGATTCAAAAAGGGAAATATAATTGTGCATTGGTGATGAACACATAATTGCTAAAATATACAATTTTGAAATTGGAAACTGAGAAAGAACAGGTTAAAGAATGTATAATAAAGTGGCTTAAGAAATTTGGTTACAGATTTTATTATGGATCATTGGGGATCCATAATCAATATTGTCAAGTCAAGTTGGCTTTATTCAACAATATACAATAAAGTACACAGTAAAACGAAACATTTTCCCAGGACCATCAGACAACATAGATTAAAAAAAAGCAGGATACAGAACTACACATAACTCTAAAACTAAAAACTTAGAAAAAAACTACAAAAACACAAAGTATTTATAGTTCCAGTTTCTTTGTGTTAAGGAGTCTGATGGCTTGTGGAAAGAAACTATTACACAGTCTGGATGTGTGAGCCCAAATGCTTCTGTTCTAATCATTGTGTTATGATCGCAAAAAGAATTTTTGTAAAATCATATATCATTGGTACATTATACTATAAAATGATCTTTAATGCATAAAGGTACTTCAAATGTATGTTGGAAATGTGAACAACATGAAGGGACTTTTAATTTAATTTTTATCGTGTTTGGTGGACGTGTAAAGAAGCTTAAAAAGTTTGGATTTGAATACATGCTTTATTAATACAGAGGATTTTAAAGATGAATATTCAATTGAAACCAGAACATTTTTTTCTTCTCTTTTCTTCTCCTTTCTGTTCTTTTCTTATCTCATCTAATCCTATCCCATCTTATCTTCTTATATTTATAATGTCTGTGAAGAATACCAGAAGCACTTTATATTTTATTTTCTATTTTTCTTCTACCTTGTAATTTCCTTGCATTTTTGCTTTTTGTTTACTTTTTTATTAATTTCTATTGATCTTCATGATTAAAATAAAATTATGTATATATAAAACTAAGTGTCGAAAGTTATTTTGGCCTGAAGAATTCCAAAATATTTTATGCAGTGAAGTGAATTAAAAAGTTGCCAAATATTATAGTAGAAAGACCATAAATAATTATGTAATCAAAATCTTACCTCTGCTACTAAAAGAATTCCATATTGTATGAACTGTTCAATTGTTTCATGGCACACTTGACATAACAGCTGACAGGGCTGAATAGAAAAACAAATAAGATCAGTCATGACTATTCTCTTTCAATGTGCTAATTCTCTCCATTAATTGCTGCTTTTGAATACTCTTGCATAAAATTAACAATTTCTTATATAAAAAAAGATGATTTCAAGAAAAGGAATTGTTAATTTTCTTTGCAACTACTTCAAGCCAATAATTTGTCTGAAGCATGTAGTAAATGTGTAGATCATATGTAAGAGTGTAGATTGTATGTAAGATCATTTGTAAGAGTGCTTGTAAATTTTTCTGTATTTTACTTTTCAGAAGAAACACAGGTAATGCATTTATTAATTCCACCATAACTGAAAACTAAAAGGATGGAAATGAACAATTATAGAACTAGAATCTCCCTTTCTTCCACATTTGAGAATTTTTCAACGTTTCACTCCAAAAGCTATTCCAGAAGGTTGAAAAATTATTAGTTAAACATACTGCAATATGTGTCATTCTGTATTATTTCAATTAGTGCTGTATATTGTTTTACACAGCTTGTTCGACTCTGCCTTGTGTTATACGATCAGCTTTAATGCTTGACATATCCCTCATACTTCACAATCTAATGTGGTTAAAAATGCAGAATGGATTAATTTTTAATTTAGTAGACCATTGGGTCTAAATTGCCCAGGGTCTGCTGGAAGATTATCCATTGAACAGTTCCTCTATTAGGAATTAATAACCTTAATTTGCTGAATAGGGTAAGGTATTACTTTAAAAAAAAAATCAATTTGTTGCTTCTCCATGTAACACAGGAAGCAATAGTACTGGATTCAGAATACAAGAGAATCATAATCAATTCTAAAGAATCTTATTATTATGATCTTTTTATTTTAAATGATGTACATTTTATATATAACTGTACGTAAAAATGAGAAAAAATGCTTTGAAATATTTTCTAGCTACATTTTAAGTGCCATTTAAATGGCCTTTAAAATGGTTAAGCTGTAAAATGAATTGTTTTATATTTATTGCCTTTGTCAACAATGTTTCTTTTCCTGGTCACATTTTAGACATAACGTGTGTGTCTGTGTGGTATACACACAAAGAGAACTTGCCTGCCATTTCTGTATGTAAAGAATTGTGGGAAACTGCTTGCAGCTACCTGTTTTTCTTCCCTTCTTCATTTCCTCTTTTTAAGAATTCCAGTACATCTCCATTTGACCCACAGCACTGTAGCATAACACAAATGATATGGCGGTAGCAACAGAATAAGTGCAAAACAAATCTGCACCCAAACACTTACCAATGAAACAGTTCCTTCATAACACAACAAATAACAGAGGCTGGCAGCTTTTCGGACCAGTTGTTCTTGACTAACCACATGGGCCAGAATCCCACTGATACCATTTCTGTGCCTTTTGTTCAATAAAGCATGAAGACTACATGCTGAAGCAAAAGAGAAGATATATTCAAACCTATTCCTAAGTTACTGCATGATATGTCAAACTCAACCTCTTAAATCAGGTGTGGGGAACCTTGGCTCCTTCATGACTCATGGACTTCAACTCCCAGAATTCCTGAGCCACCCATGCTGGATGAGGAATTCTG
Organism: Myanophis thanlyinensis; assembly: GCA_017656035.1. Classification (NCBI taxonomy): domain Eukaryota; kingdom Metazoa; phylum Chordata; class Lepidosauria; order Squamata; family Homalopsidae; genus Myanophis; species Myanophis thanlyinensis. The sequence goes on from JAEANM010024616.1 coordinate 4,206, forward strand.
GGAGTTGAAGTCTACGAGTCATGAAGGAGCCAGGGTTCCCCACCCCTGTCTTAAATAGTAACAGCAACATTAGGCAGAGAGTATTTCAGGCATCAGAGTTAAGGACAGTTTTAGAACATACCGATGACGGCCTCTTTGAAGAAGACATGCAGTATCCCATTGCTATAAAAGCTGAGTTCAAAGACAACAGGGACACTTGTGCTGGGAGTGATGAAGAACTCATTATTCCGACTGGTGTTTGTGATGGTTATGCAGTTTCCCAACAAATGGATAGCGTGCATGACAACATCTTCAGAATTCCCAGAAAAACCCAAGTCGTAGTCCCGAGCCAAGACCTCCTCCTTCATGGAAAAGAAATCTTCCACCAGCTTAGAAAGATCAATTCCCTAGACAAAGTATTGAAGTCAATAAGTGACAGGTCTCCAATTATACAAGCCACTCCAGAAAAAAGCTTGTTTGCCCACATTCTTCTTTCAGAAACCACCGAAGATTTTCCTATTTGCTAAGGCCAGAAGGTCAAGAAATAGTCCATGATCAGATTGCCTTTAAATTGGATTATTTGTTTTGTTTTCCTAAAACAAACACAAGTTTTTGGAGTATGTATTTATTGCTTTTAGCTGAGTGGCGTGGTAGCCTAGAGACGAAGCTCTTGCCTCATTGTCAGGAGGCTGTGAGTTTGATCCCAAGTAGCGGCAGATATTTCTCTCTCTCTCTCTCTCTGACCACAAAGAGAAAATATCTGTTGCAAGCTCCCTGTAGGCACCAGGAAGGGCATCCGGCCAGTAAACGCTCAGCTCCATTCAGTCTCCCCGACTCCACCACAATGCAAGGAATTACAGGGTTGTTAAAAGAAAAAAATAGTATTGTTTTAGTCTTTGATTTTTATGACAGTTTTATTTAAGATCTCTCGCTTCCACTCCATAACTTATTTTGTAAATAATTTGAGAAGGAAGAGTAATATACAGTAGACGATAGACAGACAGATAGTTTCAGTATAATGGAAAAAGCCCTAGTAAACACAAAGAAAGACTCAACAGCATATACATATTGATTACATTGATGCATTGATTACAACTTCGAATCAAAGGTTAGGAAATGCTAAGTAGGATTGGTTAGAGTAATTTCCAAGGAATAAGGATTATAATCCTAGGCAATACTGAAATCACATTTATGATACTTAAGAATCATGGCCTGAAACAACATATTGTGGGAACAGGGTTTTTCTATTTTGTTGGTTTGTGTGAGAGATGGTGTCCACAGAGGGACATTGGTGTGATGGACTACAATGAACCAGAAGTTTTCTCAGGAAGGAGATGGTACATTCTGGGGATAGGGGGAGGAAAGAGCAGACAAAATGCAGGAGAGCTTGGAGCTGGATAAGGGATGTCTCTAAATATGTGTAGCTCCCTTCCTTATTTCTACAAATAGCAATACACAATTACCAAAGTCACTTTACACATAGTTTATGAATGCATCTTATTCTTCAACAAACTAAATAAGATAAAGCAGAGGAAACGAAAGCATAGAACATGTTTAAGCATTGCTGACCCTTTGCAAGTCTATTCACTGAATGCAGAAGCACAGCAGCCTTACCTGTCTGTGTCGGTAGAGCAGCAAACAGGCAACAATGTGTGTTGACATCACAGCACATGATTTGTTAGCAGCTAAAAGCAAACGAAACAGAATAAAGCTATACTGGCACTTTGGATTGCAACTGAAAACAACAGTTATAAAATGTCAGTCATGGCTGAATTAAGTATTTTGATGGTTATAAATTTTTTTTCTATTTTCAACAAAAACCCATATATTGATCAAAAATAAACATTGAGTTTTAGTACATAAAAAAATAAAATTTATTGTAATATATATATGTGGTATTATGAAAGAGTGACGCATGGAAACCAAAAATAAAGGTAAAATCAGACAGCAAAGTTTGGCTGACAACTCTGAAGGCAGTAGGAAAAGATGGCCTTATGGTAGAGAATGGAGGCAGCAACCATAAATGAATCCTTGGATATAACTGTCTTAGGATGAAAACTGGAGAATCAAATGGGTCTGTGAGAGACTGACGAGTAGTATGCAAAGCCCCATTCTAGAGCAAGGGAGCAATGGTGTATATCTAAGTGTGATGGGGCTGTTGATGTGTTTTAACAGACATTTGCGTACTCAAGGGATATACAATGGTTGTCTTAAACCTTATTAAGATTATGATAGAATGGGGGAGAAGAGCCAAAGGGAAAAGGGTGAAAAAGTGGAGTTAAATTTTCATGATAATGGGTAAATTGGTATGTAGATAGGAATAAGAGTTCAATATATTCTTATTGAGAGGGATATCAATCCAAGTGGAATTGGCCAGCCCATACTGTATGTGCCTGTGTCTCAACCTGATATCTTAAACAGACATGGATCCAAAGATAGCATTTTTCCATAATGGCTTCTATGCTGCACACTTGTGTACACTTAGATATTTCTTACTTATGTTTCACTACCTGTTAAAAATTGTGCCATTTAACTAGGTCACGTGATCGACTTTTGAGGATTTCTAATAATTTTTATAAGTGGCCAGCAGTTATCACTTGAATAGCAAATGATTTACTGTTCTGTTGATGTGATTGTTTATGTTTTGACTTTGTAAAATGCCTGGAGTTGTTTGAGTTGGGCAGTACATAAATTCCTATAAACAAATAACCAACGTTTTTTAACCCGACAAAGTTCTCTCTGCTAGAAACTTCTTAGCAACACTGAAGAATGAGCATTCAATCAAATCAATCACAAGACAGAATTCTGGTATCATTTTGTTTTCATTCTCAAAGTGCTGATAGTCAAAAAGACACGTTTATGAATTGTGGCAAAAGGAGGGAAGAAGCAAGCTGACAAACCAGTCTCACTTTTCCTCAACTGCTGCCTAAGAACAGTCAGTTTATCCCAGCTGGCTAGCATGCAAATTATCACCTTAAGAACTAAGGCCTAGTTTAGTTTTTCTCCTTGTATTTTCCCCCTATTCCTTTTGTGAATAATATCTGACACCTAAGGAGAAGAACTATTTTAAAAATCAACTTTAGTTAAATTATTTCATCTTTGGCAAAATACTCAAAAACAGGAAGAACCAAAATATTTTCAAGTAAATGGTTTGGGTTTGTCTCCACGAAAACCACTTAACTTAAGTACTACAGTTTTAAGAATATATTAAATATGAAAAGTTACTCAAAAGATTTAAGTATTCAATGTTCTCCTTTTATGTCATACAAATCCTAGATCTTATAGACGTTATTTGAGTGAGCTGAACTCTGAAATATCAGGTTAAATAGTTGAACAAAAGTAAGATTATGCTATTCATGCATTAACGTTTTATAAATAGATATGACTTGCTACCTATACTAGTTCAATCCAGAAGGCTTTACACCACTCTAGGAAATCTGTAATTTTATGTAAAATTCTAAAATCCAGTAAATACAATGAGTGCAACAGACTTATTCAAAATGATATCTCTCTGATTAAAAAGTGAAATTTTAAGACAAAAAAAGAAAGGATACAGAAAGAGGAAAGCCCTGCTATTTAGAAAGTTGAATGGGACAGAGAAAATGAAGAATGAATTCCACACGGAATACTTACTGAACATTACGTGTTCTGCCAAGTTAGCTATTAATTGTCTTCTCAGTGGCTCACAAGATAAATCCCTAGAATCGAGAACGGCAGTCTCTGAACTTTCTCCCACTATGTAGTTAGACCTGAAGATAAGTAACAGAACGGATATACTATCTAAACTGTACTTACAAATTATGTCATCATAAGACCCCAAAATATTTAAGTGCTGGAGTTTGCGAGGGAGACAGCACTGAACTTCCAATTAAACTGCTCTTTAATTTAATTTAATTTAATAAGAACAGCTTTTGAAAATTACTCTAGGGCAGTGGTGGCGAACCTATGGCACACGTGCCAGAGGTGGCACTCAGAGCCCTCTCTGTGGCCACGCGTGCTGTCATGTCAGCTCAGCTCCACCCCATTTCTCCGTCACGTTTCTTGCTATCGTTTTCAGGGAAACAGAAGTTTGTGGGACTAAAAAAAAATCAATCGAAACTTCTTATGAAAGAAAAAAATCTCACCTCCTGCAGAACTGCCGGAGTTGTGATGCCCCGCCTCCCTGCTGCTCTTCAGCTCTCCGCCGCGTGTGAGAGAGACTTGCAGTTTGGGCACTCGGTCTCTAAAAGGTTCGCCATCACTGCTCTAGGGCAAGTCTATTATTGTCTTTTGCCAAAACATGAACCACACTTCCCTGTTTAAGTTATAGATTTAAGTCTGACTGATTTTTCCTACAACTACTTGCTTCACGGAATCACACTGCATTAACAAAAAAAGAGACTACCCAGATCGCCATAGTAGCATCCATAGTAGTAGTATTGCAAAATAGTAAATCATACTTCATTTTAAGATTTTCATATCCTGAAGAAATAATGTAAAAGAGTAATGATAGATTTTACAACTTTCCTATCATATAACAATTCTTCAAAATCTTTTGTTTTTTATTGGTCATATGCAAAAAAAAAAAAAAACCACATAAAACCCAAGTTTTAAACTGTTAAGTAGATAATACATAATCCCAGAAAATCAATTAAAGTTTCCCCAAAAAAGATTTCAGTAGACTAATTCAAACTTAGTCAAACCACAAATAAACATCCAAAATCAAGATATATTTACGTTATAATTATTAAATAAATGTACAGCTAGAATTCTAAATATTAACTAGTTTGACTGCATATTTTTGAAATGTACTACATAATTGTATGCATTAAGTATAATATTCAATTTAAAAAACTTAGATTTGTTATCTAAGCAGAATTCTAACTTATTCAAAGGACATTCACAGAAAACATTTTGATCATGAGTCCTTAAATATGTATTAAAGCTTGATAAATTGAAATTTGGAAAAGAACTGCCTCAACGTTTATAATTCAGTCTGTAGATTTAACAATATATTTTATTGTTGCTTGTTCATCATTGACAGAAAATCCTCAGTTCCATCTTACCTTGAAGGCAGTACAGCTGGTAACAGAGTATGCTCCAAAGAAAGAGGAACAGGCAAAGGTTTTTGATTTTGGCAATCTAAATACTCCTGTAAAAACATAACATTTGTAACAACTACCTTACTGATTAGCAAAAGGATTTTCAAAGACCAGCACAGTAGCAAATACTGACAATTAGCCAATAATACAATATACTAAAAACATATAATTTTTTGAAGTGCATTAATTACCTCTAGAATGTAATTTAAATGACAACCAAACTGAGAAGGTAATAATGAATTTCTTAAATATTTCTAGATAGGATTTCTTGCATCACTAATTCAAAAGAAAAAGCTCTACTAGCTTTTTCCAGCCTTGACCTCTCAGTCTTTGGTCAGTCAGATATTAGTTTAATAATATTAATGTATCATCAAAGCTGTCCCACATATTATATTATTATTACTATTATTATTATAAACTTTTATTAATTAAACATGAAACTCAGTCAACTATCAATGACTATCAAATATCAATGACTGGCTTTGATGGTTGATACATGTATCAACCAAATCTTCTTAAAATGTATAGAGTAGTGCAGCCTTTTGCAGATCTGCTGGGGCTACAGCAAGAAGCTGCAACTTCTTAATGTATTTTGCAAAATTCTTGGACATGGTAGCAAGTGCCCCGATGACAATGGGTATCACTGTTACATAATCACGTAGTTTTGAATGGCCAGGTCGCAATAGTTCATTATTTTTTCCAGGTTTTTTTCTTCAATTCTGGTGTCTCCTGGTACAATGATATCAATAAATTGTACCGTTTTTGGCAACTGTGATATCTGGTGTGTTGTGTTCAAAATGATGATTCATCTGTATTCCATCAAAAGTCCCATAAGATCTACACCTTCTAATTTTTGGCAACTTTTTCCACTTTATGTTCCCATGTCTTTTCTTATACAGATAAATTGTATTTTTTATATAATGACCGGTAGATTAATTTAGCAACTCAGTTGTGTCTAATCTTGTAATCAGTTTGTGCGATTTTGTTGCATTCACATATTAAATGTGAGTTTCAACCAGAGGTTAAATTCATCTGGTTCGCACCAGTTCTATAGAACCAGTTATTAGAAGAAATTTTGTTTTTTTTCCCACTTTGCAGGGTTAATCCTATAAATAAAGCAGCTATTTCTAGCCTAATCTTTATTGCCTTGCTCACAGAAACTGCCTCTCCCCTTATTACATTGTAACTTTGGTGAAGTTTAATTCTGTGCTTGGTGATGTTTAATCCTGTGGCTACACCCACAGAACCGGTAGTAAAAAAAAGTGAATTTTACCACTGGTTTCAACTTTGTCATTGCAAAGTTGGCAGTTTGGATTATCAGTAGATTTTTGTATCTTCGCTTTCATGGCATTAGTTTGTAGTACTTGTTCTTGAGGAGCAAACTTTAAACCTACTGTTTCTTTCTTGATGGTTCCTATCTTAAGCCCATGTCAAGTAGTTATCACATTTTCCTTCAATGTTTTTCAAGTGCTACCCATGCAAAGCTTTGGTTTTCCATCTATTTAATGTTATCCAGCTGTTTTTTTTCCTTATATTCTGTTTTTGTTTCTGTTGTTTTTATGTTCTCTGTTTTCACAGCCTGCAGCAATTTTTCTGTACTTTCGTTCACATAGTCATTCACACTTCGCTTTTCTTCTTCTACAGTTTGATGGACTTGCAATAACCCTCTGCCACCTATTCTTCTTGGCAGGTACAGCCTGTCAACATCACTTTGTGGATGTAAAGCGTGGTACATATTCAAAAGTTTTCCTGTTTTCTGGTCCAAATTTTCCAGTTGTTGTTGTTATATTTTATTTATCCCGAGTCCTTCGGGAGAGGGGTGGTATAGAAATCCAATAAATAATAATAATAA